>JAPYZU010002308.1:0-13682 GCA_030523005.1 Tryphoninae sp. B BG-2022a | reverse complement strand
TGTCTATTCGGGGGTCTTTTATTCGTTTTCGCGCGTTTTCTCGTTACTTGTTCATTCGTGCTAACAAAGACCAGTTGGGTAACGTTAGACGTGTGGTCGATTAACAATTGATTAAAGTTTATTCGTACAATAAATCATTTTTATATTTAACAATTTTTTGCCGCGACCGTCTTTGTAAATTTTGCAAGCTTTTATCTAAAGTTTGAGTTGTTGTTCAGTTCCTTTCATTGCTTTGGCGATCGCGTGGTTATATCGTCGTTTGATACACTTTTATTTCATAACTTAGTCGTAGTTCGTTCTGTTGAATTTTATATTTTTAAATATTATTTTCGTTGCAGGATTGTTTTTATTTTCTTTAATTTTCTTAAATCAAGATACCTTGCGCCACTTAATTTCAGTTCGAGAAGTTAGAAGCCACGTGCATATTTTCGCGCGTTTTTCTTAGTGATCGTTCTCGTTTATATAAATAAAGGTAAGGTTTTATATCGTATAATATGAAACTTCATCGAGGTTTCAAGAAACTAAGCGAAATAAATTTTATTTAAAATTTTATTTGGTAGAAATTTTGCCGCGTTGCTGCGTTTGTATAAAAGTGTTACTTTGTAAAAACGTGTTACTGGTGTTTGTATAAATACTTGTTCTAGGATTATTGAAGTGTTTGTTTTAAGAATATAACGTAAGTTGATAATATATATTTTGTTGCATTTTCAGGATCAAATCAACATGCCACGCCCATCAGTGGTCAGTGTGGAAGAAGCCATTGCATCGTTAAAAAAGTTTTTTGTTCACTTTCGGAATGCAGAACTTCCACCATTCAGCAGTTCCATTTGGGAGGAGATCAGCGAGGATCTGAATAAGAAATGGAATGCAAGGAACGTATACACGAATGTGTATCAAAACAGACGCCAGATTTTGACAAAAACACGAGAAGCAATGGGGATTGTCATACCGGAGAATCAAGCAGCATCTGTTTCGTCAACAGACAGCAGCAGCGAGGACTAGTCAAACAGCTACAGCGGACCCAAGGATGCACAGTGGTTTAATGTGATCTTAACGCGAGATGAATGGGCCGAAATTAAACCAGATGGTACGTATGTTTGCTTCTTAATTATGTTATCTTTCTTTTAAATTTATTTTGAGTTTTTAAATGTCGATGTTAATAAGATTTATTAATCTTATCACTGACATTTAGTAGTATTCTGTTTGTATATCTAGACCAGTTGTTTAAGAACCAAAATGAAAATTGATATCAATGGTTGAAAGGTGACTTAACTCAAGCACCATTTACATCATTTTACAGGAGATCGATTTAAAGATTTTCTTTTGGGAACAAATTTTTTTTGGAAAATGTATTAAATAGAGTTAGACCAAATAAATCATAAAATTATGGAATATCATCTTTTTTTTTAATGATACCATTATTTACTACAGTCACTTTCTAACCGAGTTAGGTGTCAGTTAAGCCATTTTGCACTATTTTCTGATTCAGGCAAAATGATTTAAAACATGGGAGATCTATAATAAAATAAGGGAAAAAAGATTTAAGCGCCACAATATATAATAAATGATTTAGGGTGAAATAACGTAAACTACAAAGTGGTTCGTCAAGGAAAGAAGTAAAAAGATTTATATTCAAAATGCATAAAATGTTGAGTGAGGCAAACCATTTTAAAAGCAAAAGCAGACCTTGTTAGTAAAAGGAAAAATGATTTATAACGTTTATCTTTAAAAATAGACTATTCATGGACACTATTTACTTGAGGAATTTTTATCTTTGAGCTTTCCTTCTTCTTCTCTTATAAAAATGAAAGAATGTTTGTTTGCCCCGTATGCGTTCCCATGACATTCATCCGATTGCGATAAAAATTTGTTGAGTTGTTCGCACGCTCGCGAAGGTTTCTAAAATAAAACCATTTTATATAAACAAACACATACGGGACAAACAAAAAAATAAATACCTATGTGTGTATTATAATATATATAAGTTTTATAATATCTGACGACCGAATCGTTCGATCAAAGGACTGTGCTTTATTTCACTTTTCGTTTTGGTGACAATTGAGTTGACTGCGAATGTCAAATCAATTATTGCCACCGAAACGGCATTGCAATACATACCGGGTACATCTGGTAAGAAATAAATAGTGATAAGTATTATTTTAACAATCAATATGTTATTTATTTGTAGTTATTTAGCAACATATATAATATATCTACTTGTAACGTATCATTCCTTTTTACATTAAATGTTAACATATCTCTATTAACATATCTCTTCCATTCCACGTGGTAAGCTTAAATATTCGTGATGAAAAACTTTAGGAATGACTCCAGTCTCACAAAGTTACTTTAAATCATTGTACTTGGTTTTCGTGATAGATAAATTCATCTTGTGAATTTTTTGACCTATGACTTTTGTTTGATTAAGTCTGGTATAAAATCCTCTTTAGCTTTATCTTTCATGGTGTATTTGACCGCTATATTCTGTGGGACTGATTTTTTTAACGTAACTGTTCGAATTTTTCGCATTTTATCTGTTAGGTTTCCCTTAAAATATTTATTAAATATTTCTTCAAATTTTTTAAAATCTATGGCCTTTATCCATTCTACATGGTAAGGTAAAACCGCTTTTCGAGCTACTTGGCATACTGTCAATCATTGGGAGGAGGGAGCCCAAACTGTAGTGTTTCTAACGCAGTTTTCGATAACTGAGTGCATGCTGTTAACACTCATCTCAGCGTGACCTGGAAGCAAATAGTTTAGTTTGATGGACTCAATATTTTTGCTCTTGATAGAACGTATCATGCACTGCAGCCATCACGATCTTGTTTTTATTTTGACTTGGACATGAATCTGAGTAGAGGATTAAATGTTCAACTGTACCATGGGAATCCACTATAGAAATGTATCGTTCTACGATAGTGGCTACTTCGTTGCCGCCTCGTCTGCCGTCCGACTTTCCCCAGAGGAAACAATAGTGTCTCTCTCTCTTGTGACATTTTCATAAAAACAAAGATTGTAAACCGCGTATTTTCTGGTAGAGAAGAGAAAAATGCTATTTCCGTGAGGAGTGTTCAAAACTTTTTATAAATCGAATGAAGCACTTAAAATAGAAGGATTTTCTTTTCCTAATACTCTGAAAATTTAATCTAGATTTAGAAGCTTCTTTCTTTTCTTCCCGGAAACTACTCGGATCTGAAACAAAATATAGACATTTAATAACACTTATCCTTTTTTCGTACGTGAAAACCAAAATTGAAATTTGTATTAAAAATATCTCGAAAAATCTTCTCGCGAACTAGCTCTAAGGATTAACTGGTATAATCTTCTTTGTAGATGCGATATATATTTTTTAAATTTTTATACTCGATGGAAGATAGTTTTGTGGAATCTTTCCTGCAATAGTGAGATGGAAGAGCTGGTAGGTTTTTAATGAATTTAATTACCGTTTCGCGTGTGGCATTAGTTGTCTTATTGGCCGGGATCGTTTTCCCTCTTCCATCTTCTTTTACTACCCCATAGTGCAAATTCGACACTGTGTAATAAACGTACTTCTGACTAATGTCAAGTGTTCTCAAAATGAATTTAAGACAAACCTGCCGGCGGCCTTCTCCTTCGTTGATAAAATATTCAAAAGTATTTGTTCGATATCCTGAATCTTTCACTCGCTTTCTTTTCGGTTCTCGTTTATTGGTCAATGCTACTAGCCAATCCTTTCGTTTTTCTAAAGTCAAACCCGAAAAGTATTTAAATAGGTTCTTTCTTTTTTCTTCAGAAACATCTTCGCACTTATGGACGCATTTCTTCCCAGTACAAGGATTCTCATGCATCCGTTTTTCCGATACTATGGTTCCATCTTTGTCATATATTCTTTGCCTTTTTGTCGCAATACTTTTTCTTGTAATCTTCTGTTAATCTTTTTTTCCTTAACCCTGCGTGTCCAACTTTACTATCTACGGGTCCTCTTTCTTTTTTCGACTTCTTGCGCTTCTTTTTCGTTTGTTCTTTACTCAACGGAGTTTCTTCATCGTAATCGTTCCATGATGTTCAGTCCCAGACAAAGTCCTCTTCTTCTGAAAAAAATTCAATGTAATTGTTTTTCGAACTTGAATGTTTTTTTTTTAGTTCTTTTTGGTTATTGACTGCATCAAGTAAAATTATTTCTATCCTTTCGCCTTCTAATGATTGTCGAAACATTTCCATTTGTTCATCAGGAATGATGTATGTTATTGTTGGCTGAATTTCATAACTTTGTTCTCGACTCAATCTACTTATCTCAATCTGTTCTATATCGAACAAGTTTTCTTTTTCTTCACCCTAACATAAAAATAAAATAAGTAAGTCTATTTATTTCATAATAAATAAATAATTCATGAATATCACTCACAAAAATTACAATACGAAAAAAGACCATTTATTGCGCTGATTCACAATAAAATGGTAACAAAATGTACCTGTTCCTCCGGCTCCAAGACAACTTTTGTTTTATCAACCTTCGATTGTAACGTTTTCCGTTATTATTAAACACTTGTTTCTCTATCTAGATAGGTAAATTTCCTTGAATATTATTAATATTTATTAACTTCATTCTTAGCATCGCTTGCAGAAGCATGTACTTCCGCAACTGTGATGAGCAGATTTGTTTTTCGGTGCTTTCCTATTTTTATCTAAAACGAGATATTCACATTAAAGATGTCATTTATTTTTTGTAAGGTAGAATATTGTAATATTTTCAACTGTCTAATAATAATGGAAGTGAATTCGTAAATTTATTGTATGGCTCAATGGATCAAAGACTAACAAAGTATTTATGACCCTATCTAAACACAGTTACATATACCTACCTAAAATCACTAACAACTCAACATTAAAACTTTTGCATTTCATAAGTATTGGTAGGATAAGGTACTTACATTTGAAGGAAATGTTTGAGGATTTCCTCCGTTGGGATTGTATAGAGTTTTCAATTTATCAAGGGCTTTCTTTTTCTTCTATTTTACGACAGTTGCGGCACACGTATTTACTATATTTTTTAAACATTTGCTGCTTTGATTGTCCATTAGTGTAACGTACTTTTCTGTAATAACAATTCATATTATCATAATACACATAGGTTATAACGTACTACATAATATACTTAAGGCAGTCATCGCACGTGAAGGCTCTTTTGCGCTTTTTTTTTGAACATTAAATAAACATAAAACTGCGAACACATATTAATTAATATTTTGAGCACACTTTACAATTTTTTAAGACCAAAAGCGTCGCTCATTTATGAAATAGGTTTTTGTTGAAACTGTATTTTTCAGATTGGCTTCCATGATAACTCGGAAATTATTCAAGCGACTTTGCCCAAATTTGTATGATATATTCAGTACATCTATAGTTCAAACTGGATCTAGAATATTTGTGATTTGTGTGAAATTGAACTGCTGACACGGTGTTAAAAATTAGGTTCCAAGTTTCGTCACCTTTTCCTACCTTCCGAGCGTTACAAAAAAAATATGGCAGTTATCATAAATATTATAGATCCAGTTTGAACTGTAGATGTGCTGAATATACCATATAAATTTGAGCACGATCAATTAAATAGTTTCCGAGTTATCATGGAAGTCAATTTGAAAAATGCAATTTCGGGAAAAACACGTACTTCAGCAAGGAGCGACGATTTTGGTCTTAAAAAATTGTAAAGTGTGGTCAAAACATTAATAAATATGTGGTCAAAAGGTCGCAGTTGTATGTTTAGTTAATTCCAATAAAAAAAAGTGTAAAGAAAGAGTCTTCACATGAGATGACTGCCTTAATACATAACTATACTTATACTCTTTTGCATATTATTTTGTGTGATTAACTAAGTATAATAACTAACTAGTAATAAACAAATAGACACTTATGTTTAGTCACCGATTACAATGTATGCGCACTATAATTTAATAATGTAATTTTATGAGAATTTCAAAACACGTTTATATACAAAGACCAACGTCACATATTTTACATTGGTAATGCGTTGCTATTGTAGATCATTTCGGCTACAAACAATGCATTTTCTTAATGCGCTTTTTTGTTTTACATTTGCGTTGATGTAAATCACCAGGAAATATCTACCAGAAAATCTAAGAGGATATTTATCCGCAGATTTAAGAATGCTTTGTCTACAATCGTTTTTCCAGTATTTCCGTTAGTCCAGTCATTATATACATTTGAAAATACAAAAAATCCAAGGCGGCTAAATTTTGGATATATTGTGCGGAGTCCTTAGAAAAGCTTAAATTCAAATTGTCGACTAAGATTTCCTATGTGCATTTTCCGCAATCTTGAAAAAAGGGTTAGATTCAGTTTTTTTACAATAACTCGGTTCTGCGTTGAGATGCGAACATTTTAATATAATTATTTTTTGTTGCATTTTTTAAGCTCTACAATTTTGGCCGTGTACATTTTTTACCTATCATCCATATTTATTGAGATATTGATAAAAAAAAGTCGAAAATTTTTGTACCAATTTTTTGTTTTCCCTATTTCCTCTTCTCCTATCACAGATATCGAATAAATATTTATCACCAAACTTGTAGAGCATGTTCAGACCTACCAATTTCATTCTTTAATTTTTAATTTTCGAAAAAATTACGCCCGCCAGCGCGCCTTAAAGTCAGAAAATCCGTTCTGAGATTCGGTATAGCAGCTCGCACGGTTGTATCCACGCATTGAAAGGGATTCAGAGAAACATTGCGATATAAAATAAATAAATAAACCAATCAAATTATGAATTATGCCGATACAATTTATTGAACGAACAATTATTTTGTGAGGAAAATGACAATGAAAGGCGTTTTTTTTATTAATTTTTTGTTGTGTTTTCGACGGTTCTAGCTGATGATTTTGCTCCTCGATATATTCTTCGGGTTCTCGCAACTCTTCTACGTACGCAGGAGTTGATATTCGGGTGGTCGTCAACTAATCATCATAATCATCGTCGTCGACGACCACCCGAAAATCAACTCCTGCGTACGTAGAACAGTTGCAAGAACCCGAAGACTATATCGAGGAGGAAGATCTTCAGCCAGAACCGTCGAAAAGACGATAAAAATGAATAGAAAAAAAACGCCTTTCATTGCCATTTTCCTCACAAAATAATTGTGTGTTGAATAAATTGTATCGGCATAATTCATAATTTGATTGGTTTATTTATTTATTTTATATCGCAATGTTTCCCTGAACCCCTTTCAATGCGTGGATACAACCGTGCGAGCTGCTACACCGAATCTGAGAACGGATTTTCTGACTTTAAGACGCGCTAGCGGGCGTAATGTTTGTCGAAAACTAAAAATTAAAAAAAGAAATTGGTAGGTCTGAACATGCTCTACAAGTTTGGTAATAAATATTTGTTCGATATCTGTGATAGGAGAAGAGGAAATAGCGAAAGCAAAAAATCGGTACAAACATTTTCGACTTTTCTTTTTATCAATATCTCAATAGATATGGACGGTAGGTAAAAAATGTATAGGACTAAAATTGTGGCGCGTAAAAAAAGCAACAAAAAAGTATTATATCAAAATGTTAGTATCTCAACGCAGAACCGAGTTATTGTAAAAAAACTGGATTTAACCCTTTTTTAAGATGGCGGAAAATGTACATAGGAAATCTTGGTCAACAATTTGAATTTAAGCTTTTCTAAGCACCCCCTACAACATATCCAAAATTTAGCCGCGTCGGATTTTTTGAATTTATAATCTGTTTTTTTCGACATAATGACTGGACTACGTATAATTTGTCAGATTAATTTTAGATGATAAGCAGCTACGGAAATATTCGTACGTGTTTTGTATTTATATAGACGATATGAATGCCAGACTATAATGTCTAACAAATGAAAAAAATACTTCTTGTACCATTTTATCGATTTTCTGACGGATTTAACGGAACTAACAATCATATCACATTTTTCGACAGTGCCCATTGATAAATACCACTATACATTTAGGTTTGTGTATAAATTCTTGCATTTAAAATTTTTTTCCTGTCCATATAAATTCGGTATTATGAAATGTGGATAACATAAAAACTTCCCTTTTATCACGCCATTTAAGGGCCAACAAATTACTCGTTGTTCGAAAATCTGTCTCGCCTTTTTGTAATTTTTTGTCCAGTATAGGCATTCATTTTCTTTCGTCTTTGCTGTACAGCCCTACAAGCATTTGTTATATTTGCATGTAAAAAATTAAAAAGAGTAGGATTGCTATAATAATTGTCTACATATAATGTACGTGCTTTCCCCAAGTAAGGTTTCAAAAGCGTAAAAACGATATTTCCTGTTTTGCCAAGTTCTTTTGCATTTTCTGTACGTGTGATTCACTACCTGTATATATTATTGAATCTAGTACGTAGCCTGTTTTACAGTCGCATAATACATACGTTTTAATGCGAAATTAGCCTCTTTTGGACGGTATATACTGTTTAAAAGATAGTCTGCCCGTGAATAATAAAAGACTTGTATCTATGCAAAAAATTTGAAAAAGATAATATGAGTTTTCGAAATGTAATTGAAGTCTACTGGAAATACCGCTAATTTTTTTGCAAACGATCAGAAGACTGCTGGGTATTATCAACAAAATGCAACATTTTCAACAGAATGAAAAATCTATCTGCGCATAATTCCGCTGAAAACGTCTATTTTTAAAAGCTTATCTCTAGACCAATACTCGTTGAGACGTAATTTTTTGCTTCTTAATATTAGTAACGTACATGCCAGAAAGCAGTATGGTTCGTCGACAGTAGTTCCAATTTTGGTGTTAAGTACGTCGTCACACACTGTATGTTCCCAATAATTATGTGTTTTATCCACAATATAATCCAAAAGATCAGGTAAAAAAAATCATTGAAAATAATCCAGTATGGCAGAGAAAAAACGTACGTCGTTTCTCTGAAGTCCAGAACTTAAAGTATTAAAAAATAGTGAAATCTTAATTGAACATTCTTCATAGCGCATTGAATAGATGGATAAAAGGTAAGCTTTTTTGTTTTCGGGTGTGCTGAAACACATCCGGACGCAAAATTGATAAATTTGGACGACAAAATTTTATATTATCGTTTTTATACAAAAACAATTAGCAAAAAAAAAGCTTTTTTTTCTTCAATATTTTGATTCTTTTTCAGGCACAAAATGCGCAAAAATCTGGAATTTTTTTGAACTATCCATGCATTAAATTATTGAAGTTTAACAGAACATTTTCGTATTTACTGACTTTTTCTTCCAATATTGGCGGCTAGAATGTAAAAATCTTCTACGACTCTCCGTTTTTCATTATTAATTCTTGTTTAACTGCTGTGTATATACATTGCTACTGTTATATTGCTCTTTTAGCGCATTTTATTTGCTTCTTTTTACTCATCGTGTATTGGTTTTAAATTATTAGATACCGAGTCCACTGAGAGCCAACAATTGGACGATGAGCCGGATGAGAGAGCACCGCGAAGAACTTTGCGTGTAGGACGATGGGCGAACATCGTAGCCCACGCTTTCGCAAAGCAAACCAAAATTCCTTGCGCTTTTGTCTTCAAGCGCGCAGACGTAGGTGTTGAAAAAGGCATTTCGAGATACTTTTGTAAAATTCTAGGTCGATGCAAATTGGAAACGTGTGGCAACACGTTCCTTAGCGTTATCGAAAACGAACCCCACCATGGAAAAGGATGTACGTTGCGCGTGAAGACTCGCGATACCCGCAAGGAAAATCACGAGCAAGTCAAGCGCCCATTAAATAGAGCGCTTCGGCAAGCCGTGCAGCGTGAAATCATGACGGAAGGGTGTTCTAATTGGCGCAAGCGGAAGGCGCGTGAAAACATGGAATTGGGCGACGAAGAACCGCCGTTCTTATACGGACTCGGAGTTCTTCGCGAAGCTAAAAAAGAACGCATTGGCCGTGACATTGGTATTAATCCTCATTCATCGAGGGATTTAATCAAAGCTGTCGAGGACATTTCGGCGAAAGCCGAATTTTCCGGATTCGTTAAAGAGGTTGGCTCCATGCCATTCTCCGTGATTTACAGTGCGCCGAGTTAGCTTCATGCTTATAGAGCGTTCTGCCGAATAAGCAAGGGCGAAGCTACGATAGCGGTTGATGCTACGGGCAGTCTTGTACGCAAAATAAGATGCCCTAATAGTACAATATCCGGCCATGTTTTCCTATACTCAATGGTTATAAATTTTGATAAGTGTACTTTGCCGATATACCAGATGTTATCGGCAAAGCACACGACCGAATTTATAGAGTATTGAATCAAAACGTGGCTGAGGGAAGGTGGACCCAAACCTCGAGAAGTGGTTTGCGATTATTCCAAAGCTCTTCTCGCAGGTTTGTGCTTGGCCATGAACAACGTTACATTAAAAAAATACGTGAATGATTGTTTCACGTCCCTCCGAAAAAGTCTTCCACTTCCGATTACGACACGTATTCGTGTGGACGTGGCGCACGTAATCCATTTTGTTACAAAATGGAAATATTTGACCAATCTCGCGCATAAGGAAGTGAAAGATTTCTTTGTGAGGTGTGTAGCGTTGATGGTCGAGGCCACCGATGTCGACGCATTTGAATTGCTTTTTGTTTTGACTTGTGCTGTAGCAAGTCAAAAATGCGATGACTCGATAATTGAAACACCGTTCGCGAGATCGACGATTACAGCAAGAAGGAGACTGGAGTCCCTTATTGCGGGATTCGCGAAATGCGCTAAATTGCCGGAGAAGGACAATACGTTTGTCCACTTAAGCGATGTCGAAGAACTCCAGGATGCGTTCAATGACGATGACGAGATGTCACAAAAGGATATACAAGAGTGGATTAACAATCTGATTTCTATCGCAAGCGGTACTCGTCGTCGCGGCACGAAAATTAATGCGTTCTACGCTCCAGATTTCATTTCGTCGATAGTGAAGCTGGAGAAAGAATTTCCGTTGTGAACTGGGGTTACGAATCCACAGCGTGTTCAACACGCGAGCTCGAGCCACGTTGAGGGATATTTCAACGATTTGAAGAGCCGGGTTCTGCGCAACAAGTTGAACCGTGTCGACGCTTTTCTCGTCTTGCACTGCCGAGATATATTGGGAGGGGCCCACATTTTCTCGTCGAACATTGCTAAGTACGACAGACGCCAGTAAAGTGAGAAGGCGGAACCTCCTTTCGCTGACGATTCCTGTCATTTCAATGTAGCGTGTATAGACGAGATGAAAGATTCATTCCAAGACTCGGATTTTTTACAAATTGAGAATTGGCGAGGACAGGCCGCGAAAGATATGGTGAAAGAAACGCCACTCGATCGGCATGGAAGGCTCGGTAGCGCCATACATGCCGATATATTTCAGGTAGCGCCTATCACCGATGCGAATAAAGCAAGCGCCGAAGATTCCGATTCAACAGCAATGGAGAATTGGCGAGGACAGGCCCCGGAACATCAATTTTTTTACACATCAGACGGAGATGTAGATGACAGCAATATGAACAACGTAAGCTGTGAAATTTTGGATCGATGCGGCAAGGAAGATCTCGCCGAACATTCGGGAAACGAGTCAATGTTATTTCACGGTGAAATGACCGAAATTCCAGTACCTGCATTCAATTCGACGGAATTGAATGTAGGTAGTGAAATTTCGCCATCGAAGTATCGTGAAGAGCAACTACCCGCGACTCATATCTCGAAGGACATTCCGAGAAAAAAAACGAAATTTTTCGGCTCGTTTCCCGAAATTGAACATATAAATAGAAACGTTGGCAAAAAGACTCGCCGCCAAATAAAACCGTTCTTACTGATGAACGGTAATCGTTTCAAAACATCCATTCAAATTCACAATCGAGCGTATTTTTTTCGTAATACATGCGGCTTCGACGCATTATTTCATGTGATCATGACCGCATCTCTCGACGATCCAATGTATTTATCTCGGTCTAAGTCATCACCAAACGAGCTGCTTCAATTCGTATCGAGGTCTATCGAAACAGGCTTCGCGACGTCGATCTACAAAGATCGAGGTCTGCTCCTGAAATCTAAATATCTTGCAAATCCGCTGGTTGCCACAGAAAGACGTATTTCGTGTAACGTTGACGCAGCAGACAGCATCTCGGATATCGTCGAAAAGTTCATGGCGACGGCCCCTACATACCGTAAAATCACAAAGTGCACACATTGCGGGAATCGCGAAACGCCACATCCAATCATCATGGTGGATAACACCATTATCGTCAAGGAGGGATTTGGTGCTTTGAAGAAGGCGCTCAGATTTCGAGCTCGTACGTTTAATATGAAATGTCGGAATGGTTGCCCTGACACGTACGAACAATTGAAGATCGTGGGAGACCACCTCTTCATTGAATTGGGAGTACGAGGTCAGGTGCTGACGGCTCCTTGTCTCAAATGCCGACTAAAAGCATTTCCTCACGTAATGAGCCTTGAAAATGTAAACGGGTACTCCAACGATTACAGGTTAGTTGATATGTTTCTTAAAATTGTTAAAGTAATACGTGTCGTAATATAATGTTATATATATATTTATAGGTCTCACACGCCAAATCGGACATCATTTAGCTTTTTCATCTCCAAATTTTTGAAACGTTTTTATGTTCTAGTATTGGTTAAAAGAGAGCTCTATGATTTTTTTCAATTTTTGTTGTCGAACCGTTTTCAAGATAAAACGATTTTTAAAAATGACGTTATTTTCTTTTAAACGTCATACCTTGGCAAAAAATGGGCCAAATCGAGTCCGATTTGGCGTGGCACGCCCTTTATAAATATTACGTGTTTACTACTATGTGCGAGCAAGTTGCTCAATCTTGAGGATAGAGAATAATTCATAAACTTTTCAGGCTAGTCGGGGTTGTTGCCTACCAAACAACGTGGCACTGGGTTTCCTATTGTCGACGATTAAATGGACGATGGGAGCTATATGATGATCTTGATTCAAAAATCAAAAATAGCTCGGAGGAAACGGAAATTGAACCGCACCTGGTCGTATATGTACGCCAGTATTGAAGGATTCAATTATTCGTCAATGTTTCGAAGTGATTTTTGAATCGTATTGGATTGGTCGAATATATGTAGAAGACACACTGCAAATGATGTTCTGCATACCAAACCGTGGACAAGCTGCGAAAAAGATACGTACATCACTAACTCACATATTTTTTTCATAATTTTGTTAACAAAATATTAATGCCCCATTTTCGCACAACAGGTCATAAATCTGCAGCTTTTAAATATGTATTGCCGTTCCTTACTATTCCATATATTTTTTCGTAATTTGTCAACTAAATATGAATACGCTATTTTTGCTCGACAGGGTATCGCAAATTTGTAACTTTGAAATATGAATCACCACGTCATGTGCAAGCTGTGAAAAATGTACGTACCTCCCTAGTTCACATGTATTTTTATGATTTAGCTAACTCAATATTAATGGTCTACACTTCTCTTTGACAGGTTGTCGGATCAGCGTATGAATCAATTCTTTTCTGGTAACGATGTTGGTGATACTGTCGCCATCGTACAGTTGTTATCGCCAAACTTTGTCGCTTCGCATCTCAAGGGAAATGGTGCAGTTACAGTTATATCTGCCGATTTAGCAGCGCTCCATGAGGGTGCTTTCTCCTCTCGGACCCTCTTACTGACAATGATGAGCTCTTCGGATTCTTATAATATGT
>JAPYZU010002307.1:0-16623 GCA_030523005.1 Tryphoninae sp. B BG-2022a | reverse complement strand
TGATTCAATTTATTCAATTAATTCAAGTGATTTAATTAATTCAATTAATTCAATTACTTCAAGTGATTCAATTAATTCAATTAATTCAGTTGCTTCAATTAATTCAATTAATTTAAGTAACACTGTATAAATTGTTTATACTTTCCGAACTCCAAAAAATAACTCAAAATATCAAGAGTTTTGTATAATATAGCGCGTGCTTTATTCAGGTAACAGGTGTGACCTCGACCTTGGGCAGGTGTATGGCCGAGGAATTCGTGAGTAATGGTTGCACGATAATTTGCGTCGACAGCGATTCCGACACCTTGAAAGAAATAAGGAACCAAATCGTTTCGCGATATCCCAAGATCACGGAAGTTAGCCCGGAGCATCGAAAAAATAACGAGAGGCGAGAGCGATTCGTCGAAAGAGTTTATAGCTACGAATGTGACGTCTGGAATCGCGATGCGATACGCGGAATCGCAAACAAAATCAAAGACGAAATCGGACCGATCAACATTCTCGTGACATGCGCGGGAAAAACTGGACAGGACATTTTCGACACGGTCAATACGACCTTGATGAGTCATTACTGGGTAGATATAAATAATTTATTTTATCGACTTTCTTTATTTAAAGTTTTCCTTCTCGACAGAGAAAAACAATTTTTCACAAAATATTTTCCAACCGCTGAGTTTATCAATTTTTTTTTTAACTCATTTTATTTTGCGTATAGTTTCATTTCGACTTGCTGTTTCCCCAAATTTCGTTAATTTCTATTTTTATTATTACTTCTAACGAAGGTTTGATCGTTTATTTTATTTTCACTAAATTTTGAACTTTCTTTTACCATTTTTTGTTTAATTTTGTTATAGTTTTGTTAATTTTTATTTTACTGTTTACTTTGAGAGCAGATTTGATCGTTTATTTTATTTTCACTGGATTTCGAATTTTTGTACTATCTTTTTTTTTTTTGGAAAAAATCGTACCAAAACGTTTCTACAACGTACTAAAAAAATTGAATCACGTTTTTTTGATCGGAGTTTCAAAGTTCGTTTTTATTGTTAATCATTATAAATTGCCATGAATCAATTATTTGATTATTGCAGTAAAGATAGGGATATTACGAGAAAAAAAAAATGTTGACCTAAACTAAATTTAATATCTTTTTATTTTATTATAACGTACTCGATTTGCCAACGATGTTATGAAATCACGTCTAATTATATTCGCACGCGTTCGCTTTGTTTATTCTTTTAGACGGTATTTGCGTTCCTACCGTCGATGCTTCAGCTCGAGAGAGCTTATGTCGTCGGGGTTACACCTACGACATCCAACGACGATGCATACGCAGGCTCTAGGGCTGCTGTTGCAGGTTCGTAGAAATTTCAATAAAACGAATAATTAGAAATTCGATTAAATATTTAATAAAAAATTTAATAACAAATTAAATCAACGATAGGGAAGAACACGTAATAAAAAATTAAGTATCAAATTTAATCAAAAACTTGATCAAATAATGAATTACAAGGTTAATAGAGTAATTAATGCACATTCAATAAATTCCCTGATAAATAATCGAATGTATTATTTATCCGGTTTTGTAATTAATCGCTATTGGTTTATCGATTTGTTATCGATTTTTTATGATGTGATTCGGACAATTAAGTGGACCAGGTTCGACCTAGTTATTTCTTCTTTTAATTGGAATTTCTCAAGATGTTGTTTATCGCATTTTCCTTCAGGTCTGATGGAAAGTCTGGGTCAAGAGTACGGTAGTCGTAATAGTCAGCTTAATTTCATCACTGTCGCGCCCAAAGCAAATCCGAGGTATATGAAGATCGATTTGAATGGATATGAAATCGTATCGCACCGATCCGAATCGAAATCGATCGATATTAATCGATATAAATGTCACGCAAAACAATATAGATATGTTTCGATATAAATCGATATGTTTCGATATAAATCGATATGTTTCGATAAAAATCGATATGTTTCGATAAAAATCAATATTAATCGATGTAAATCGACCGATATCAATATCGATCGGAAAAAATTAATGTAATTCGATATATATTAAGTTACATCTTCGCGAATTCAAATCATCTTAAAATACAGGCCTGAAAATGAGAATTTGAACTGAAACTTTACCTTCTCGCGATAACAGATTGCTGAAGCAGAGCGAGCAACAGGTTGCCAGAGACGTCGTCCAGGCGGTCAAAAGGAATCAATGCACACTGAATGCCAATTGGTTCTCGACATTTCTCTATCGAATAAGGTAATCGAGGTGAAAATACATATAAAGGCAAACGTTAATAATAGCGTGGAACAAAAACATTGAAATTAAACAAATAAAAGCTTAATAAACATTAAACGTTCATTAATTTTTTCAGCTGCGCTATTCATACGGGAATAGCGTCTATCAGCCAATGGCTGCACACTCAAGGCTGCGAATATCCATATTGAATAACGAATAGACGCAAGTACATATAGAGAGACCGTGTGTGTGTGTGTGTGTGTGTGTGTGTGTGAGAGAGAGAGAGATAAGACTCCTTGGGGACAATATTGGTTTTTTTCTATAACATTAGTCGATAGAATTCTTGTAAATATTGACTTGACTGTAACACGCATTCTCGTGTATCGCGTCATTGACTTGAATCGCATCGTCGACAATGACGGAGACAAGCTAGACGATGCGCAATGGAGCATAAAAAATCATTGAATTAAAATGTGTTTTGTTATTTTGATTAATGGAAAAATAATATTTTCTTTATGCAACAGTTCCCATTATTTCAAACAATGTTTCATGCTACAAAATTCCATTCTTTCTCCACTATTCAAAATGTGAAAAATATCTTTTTGTCGTAAAAAAAAATACGTTCGCGAAATTTCATTTAACGAATAAGTTATTTACATCGCATTCTTTACAACTTCTCGACAACGCGCAGTAAGTAAAATAAAATAAATAAATATAATAATTGTAATCGATATTATTTAATCGAGATTTCTCATTTCGGTTTGTCGGTAGCTTTTTTGTTTATTTCTTTTGGCTTTTTGTTAAGGATCGAGGAACAGAACGTCGTAATGACCACTTTCGGAGCGTCCGCTGAACAACAATCTCGCAGTCTCGTAGCTGTTGTTTATTTGATTGTGAAAGACCCTTTTAATGTAACCGCGTTCATTGATTCTACGATAAATGGACAAATTCATTTTGTACAATTTTGTCGCCACCGTGCACTCGAGCTCGGTCGCGAAAACACCCTCGGATATCATAAAATCGTGATATCCTTCAGGACTCGTTATGCTCCATTCGGCGATCACGAATGGGCCGTATTCACGCCAATGGTGTGTTATGTGATGCGTCACCTGTCGATACGAAAAAATCAATCAATTTTCAATCATTATATCTTATAATTAGCGATTTTTAAATTGTTTTGTTACTCGGATTTTTGTTTTTCCCGTTTCATAAATTGGGAAGTAAAAATTCACGAATCTTCGTTCTAGTAGTTCAAGGAATTTTAATTAATCGTTATTCGATTAAAGTTTATTAATTAAAACGTAAATGAATAAAAAGAATTGACTAGAACACAAATTCATAAAATCGTTATGTTAAAACCATTTATAAAAATATAATTATTTAAATCTGAATTGAAATTAATTTATTGAAACTGAAATTTACTTTAATTTGTTGATTGAAATATGAATTATGTAAACTGATTGTTTTATTCAAATTATATGAAATTATTTGAAATATAAAAGTAAATAAATTGCACTAACGAGATTGCGAAGAGATGTGTGCTCGTCCTCAACGCCCCATAATATATAGCTAACAGCTCGAAACAAGCAATTTCCATCGCCGTATATCTTATGCACGCGAAACGTGCCATCGGCGGAGCTTAGACGAGCCGTACCTTTTTGAAATTATTTTTCAATCGTAAATCCCTCAAAAATAACATATAAGTATGTAATTATATTGTAAATTTGTTTCTTTTTGTTGATATTGTAGTTTTTCTTTTTTAATTGTTTTGTTATTTCATGCCTCTCTCGTAAGAATTCGACGAATGATTGTGTCCTTGTTTTCTAGTACATTTGGTCGCCGCAACACGAGTGGCGCCACTGGTAACGCGTCGCGTGTTCGGCAAACGCCTACGTTCGCCGCACGAGTTCCTTCTCGAGACAATGTCGATGCTTTCGTTGTCGCCACGATCGTAAATAAGATTCGTCGAATCACCAAATCGATTATCATTTTCATCGAGACGAGGCTGAATTTTAAACACTAAATTGAAATTAAACAAAGAATATTATGGATTAATGGATTTGTAATTGATTTTTAAGTCAAAATTTAAATTTTAAGAAAACATAAATCGAACCATCGGCGATTTCCTTTTCGTCGTCGAATATACGAGCCAATGCGCAGGCGCACCAGAAACAGGGCAAACAAATATGGCGGAGAAATACTACGGAGAATTTGACTAGGTTGTCCAGGCTGTCACTTATTAAGGTTGAAATTACATCGTTTTTCGTTTTAATTTATTTTTGGTAAATACTTCGTTTAGTTTTGGAGGATGATCAACATTTTTATTGTATTCAGGCGAAGACAGAAAACTTTTCATAATTCCCGGATTAATTTATATACTTCCTTTTTTACTGATGTAAGCATTTTTTTTTATAGTTCCGTCATACGATTAACTCAAATTTTCGGGAGGGAAACTTGTCACTCGAGCTCCAAAGTTGACGCGATAGAAATTTATGAAAATAAATGAAGGAATTGTTAAGTGAAAAAATTGAAAAATTTCATATTCTGTTTATTTTTTACTAAAAATTTTGCGGTACGTGACAAGGAGAATATGATATTCGTAATCTGCGGTAAATTTCCGGTTCACGTATGATGTACTCAGCGTATATTTTTCTCGTAGCAATTCTTTTACTTCAGATTTATCGTTGTTTTACGTAAAAAAAATGTTAAGTTTTTCGTGTTTCCACGAATTTACGCCGTGATAAACACATTAAAGGTAATTCTTGACGAACGATTGTTCCGGAAACGTTTCATATTTCGATGAATCTACGTGTATTTTCCATGGTTTCCATTTTGTATACATTTTTATCTTGATTATTTTTCGAATTGGTTTCATCAACAATAAATTTGGCGTCGGATAAATTTAAGAAATTGAAAGTATGCCAGCTCATGTATTTCACGTTATTTATATTTTTCTCGATTACGTATTTATTTGTAAATAAAAGTTGTGAACGCGTTAATCCATTTGAAATGGGTTCGATTTGGCGCCCTCTACGGGACGCATTTGATTGGATTACCCTCACCCCCTCCACCATCGATAGCCTTCGCTATAGTACAACGTTTTATCTAATCCCTCATAGATGGCATAGTGCGCGGATGAATGTGGGGATTTATCCTTTCCAGAACTCTCACAAATAAATTGAACAACATTCACTATTTTTTTATCTATAATTTTCACTTTTATTAATCTGTGACAAGGTTTTACAATTATACAGATTGTTTCTTAATCTCTGGCTTTTTTCTAACTCTCTTGTTCACACCGATTCGTTCTTTTACTCTCCGACGCGCCGCTACGCGGTCCCAGCGAGAAACGTTGGAAGTAGTTTACCTCTTAGCGACCGACGCGTCGCCACGCGGTCCGAGTGATGAAAGTGCGGAGTCGTCACATGAACACTTTTATATATACTACAAATGTCAGTGTCAGATTGAACACGGATAAACACTTTTACCAACTTCTACCGTTCGATGAGAGCGGTGATGTGGCTAAATTATAAATGTTAAACTTTGATCCGTGTGATATAACGTTTCAGGAATCCCAAACCTCACATATAATTATCAGCTGATTAGCCCAATTAAATTTACACAATGCTTCAGTACATACATCGAACTTGATTACAAACCTAACCTCCATCGGTTAACTATTGTCGGACATCCAAGTTTCTTTGAGGTTACTTTCGCGATATATTATTCAAATAAAAAATCTTTGTGGTTCCTGATCGTTCATTCGTTCAGTTCTACTCGTGCAACTCATCGTTTTTCAATGCTATCTTTCGTAATGCATCGTTGACCTTTGGTTAACCAATATTTAGCGTCCGACGTAAACAAAGCATTTCCGTATGTACCGAACTATGTAATAAATTCTGATCGATCCGTCCCAAACATTAGTCACGATACTTGTTTCAAGCAGAAGCATTCGGAATCTCGTTTGTCACCGGAACTCGTAAAAATACGCTGTTTTTTTTTCGTTTTTTTTTCATGTTTACGTGACTTATACATTCGGCGAAAAAAAATAATTCGCTATTGTCGAACGAAATGTCGCTCGACGATGGATTCGAGAGGCCCTTTGAAGAACTTGAACCACCTCAGTGGGGTGCACTTCGAGAATTATGTCGCGCCAATATGGAATATTTTTCAACTCATCAAGACGAGAATGGTCTTAGAATAAGCGCGGCGCTTATTATTCTGTCGGAGTATCTCACGGAATTGCGCCCATTGTACAAAGAGATAGCAAAGATTGCACCTAATTTTGATTTTGACGAATCGACACCAGGCAACGGCTATAGAAGCTTTCTCATTCTTGTTGATAAATGTATATTGCATTGTGGGACTGTTTGCCGTCAGATTTACATTCAACATGATTCATTGCTTTTCCGAAAAGCTCATCACATGAGGTAATGAAAAATTTACCTGTAAAGTATACTATTTAATAATTTTCTGCATATCTGCATGAATTGGAAGTATCTAAATAGAAAGCCCAAAAAACACAGGATTCGTATAATTGTATGCAAATGTATTTAAATATCACAGGGAAATTGAGTCCTGCTCTCAGGTATTGGTATCATTATGCACATGTTTGCATCATTTGAAAACTTTGTACATCTGGAGCAAGGAAACGATTGATGGAAGGCCATCATTGTTCATAACAGATGGTCACAGTCCTCAGGAATTACTGAACGAAGCTGAAAATATAAATCAGTATTGTTTTTATGGTAGATGCTTAGGATTTCAGGTATTTAAGAATATAAAAATCTTGTAACAAATTTGAGTATTCGTTTTTTTTATAATTTATGTAAAACTTATTTTCTATTTTCAGTTCTGCGATGGCTTGAGAAACACACTTAAGGGTGTTAATGCGTGTATGGCATCGTTCAGTGAAGCTTATTTCACAAATGGCACTATACTGGGAAGATGTACGAATTCTGTGAAATATTTTATTGATCCAGAGGCAAGAGCACGTCGGCTCGTCAATATATCGCAAAGAGCTGATATATATTTTTGCAAAGCTTTTTGGCGTCTGAATGAGTCCAGTAAGACTTGTTTCAAAATTATTTCATTTTACAGTTCCCGATTGAAATTGCTCGATTTTTTTTTTAACATAACATTCATAAGTAGCAAACGTAGATGTCCTGTATCCTTTAATGCAGCAGGAAATAGAATCTGGGCTCGAAATATTGGGATCTTTTTTCTCTTTCTTCAGATTTAGTACAAATGATTCCAGCAATGGTGCTACCGACTTTAGCAATAAATCAAGTGATTTCCGTGCCACCAGAAGAACTTAATCTTCCCACAACAAGTGGTACAACAGTAAACATACCAATACCTTCTAGCCATATTGGTAAAAAACCTATACACGTTAAATTATTGAGCGCAAAGCGTCGAATTGGAATGGTAAGAAGTCACCAATTTTTAATAAGCTTTGAAAATTATAAGTGTGCAAATTGCATCTTAATTACTTTTCTCTACCTCCATGAGCATAAACAGTTTTAAGCCGTAACATTATTGATGCTACAGGTCGGATCAGCTCGAGTCGCTGGTGAATTACTCGGTCCCTCGGAACACCTGGTGATTCATTGTCATGGTGGAGGTTTCGTAGCTCAAAGCTCCAAATCTCACGAGATTTACTTGCGACAATGGGCAGTAAAGCTCAATGTACCGATCTTGAGTATCGATTACAGTCTCGCGCCCGAGGCTCCGTTTCCACGTGCATTAGAGGAAATTTTATACGCATATGGCTGGGCTCTCAAACATGCTACATCATTGCTTGGCACCACAGCTGCAAAAGTCATTTTTATTGGTAAAAACAAAATTTAATATGAGTTCGTATAAAAAGCTGCTCAGCATGTTCTAAAAACTAAAAACTTGGAAAGGGGTGGATACTTTTTAGCATAAAAAATACCTTCATTGCAAATTACTTTTTTTCTTCTCACCATACAACAAAAGGTGATTCAGCTGGGGCGAATTTACTACTGGCAACCACGATTCGATGTCTCGAAATGGATATTAAAAAACCTGATGGTATATTCATGGCTTATACGCCATTTTGGGTTGAATTCATACCATCGCCTTCACGCTTACTTTGCCTTACCGACCCTCTTTTGCCGTTTGGGTTTATGATGAGATGTTTAAAGTCCTATGCAGCAATAGACCCGCACAAAAACCAAAGGTGATCATTTGGGATTGAACACGCGAGTTGGAAAGTTACTGTAAAGTAATAGAAAAAATTAATTATTAACATAGGGAAAAAGAGAATGATCTGGAAGCCCACATAGAATCTGAAACGGAATCGTTCGCCGAAGTCAGTGAAAGTGATCTTATAGCACTCGCACTGAGTCCTAACGGAGACGAGACGAACGAGTATCGATTAGGATCAATGGCTTCGGATTTGACGTTAAATTCTGTGAGTCTAGTCGACGCTGATGGTATTCCAGGTTCGTATAAACTGATTCACCAACTTGTTCAAGCGCATCGAGTAATTTTTATATGGAATATTAACGTTCTACCAGGTAACGAGGTTCCTAAGGAAACTACATCACAAGAGTACATAAGGAAATTTATAGATATGTACAAAAATGTGGGTTTTGGTTCCACCGCACCGTCCACTAGTGGAGATCCGATGAGAGAGTGCAATAGCTCGGAAGGTGACAAATCGTGGTCACTCTTTGGATGGTCTCTCGGTGGTTCTGAAAGTAGAGAATTGAGAGAATTCGACATGGAAGAGGCTAAAAGCCCTTCGGACGAATTCGTGTTCAGTGTTCCCAGAGATCCGCTGTTGAGTCCTTACCTCGCATCCGATAGCATACTCAGTTGTATGCCTCCCATTAAGATCGTCGTAAGTGTCATCGTCCATCCTTAATTTTCTTACATCCTTTTGTAAAAGCTTTAAAAATGTCCGAATCTTCAAATTCTTTTAGACTTGCCTTAAAAGATTTGCCTATCTTTTTCAAATCTCCTTTCAAACTTTCGTGTAATTTTTTTTTTTCATCAACTGTATAAAAATTTAGTTCCATAACGTAGACTACCGGAATTGTATTTTTAATATTCGTATTTAGAAAATTTTCAATATACCCAATTTTTGTAATTAGAGTATGGAACTGGATCCATGTCTGGATGACTGTGTAATGTTTGCTCGAAAGCTGAAAGCGCTCGGGAATAATGTATCCTTGGATATATTAGCGGGATTGCCACACGGATTTCTCAATCTCTGCATGGTAAACATATTTACGAATCTAATAATTAGTCTCAACATATGATATTTTTACTCAATGCTAATCAAAGTTGAATAATTTTTATTTATATCCCACATATTCGAAATAAATAATGTAATGTCTGTTTAAGGTATCGAAAGAGGCAAACGACGGTGCGGAATTGTGCGTAAACAGAATACAAGAATTGGTCGATCTTGTATAATTCTGTAAATTCAAGTTTTATGAACTTCGGCGCATTCCAATTGCCTATTATGGTGTAGTAACAAAAGAAAAAGCAGCCAGAAAGTCTAATATGCCAATTGTTTCGTGTTTTAAGCCTAAAAGAATATGGGACCGTTATATTTCCATCCAAAGATGCAATATAGTCATGAATGCTGTCACACCTCATGGAACTATTCCCAGTCACATCTGTGGGTTAGATTTTCCGTTTTTTAAGGGTACATGAATGAGATATGTTTCGCCCCTTTTTCAATGATATTTCTTGTTAATAGTCAAAATAATAAGAAATAAAATCTAGTCTATTCTATGTATTGAGAAGATGCAATATTTGTTACAGCTGGTTATTGTAAGTTACCCTGGTAACTTAACACGTTTTTATGTTTTTGTTATCTTTTTGTTGGAATGCAAATCAATTTACATACCTGCTATTATTCGTTGTTTATTCAATAATTGACATCTTTTGTTAATTCCTATGAACAACTTTCGTAAACAAAAACGATCTTTCACTCTTATGCTGACCCTTGTACAAGCTTGATCGTTCTTCAATATATATTAGATTCTTTCGTTTTTTGTCTCGTTCACTTTATCATTTCTAATGCAATTTTCGTCGTCTTGGAGATGTTGACGAGTTGAAACGTGGGTTCCGGAGGGTTATGACAGTCGGGACAAACGAAATTCTATACTTTGTAAACGAATAATTGATAAAAACGTGTTATATATTGGAAGTCGTCAATAAGGCGGCAACTTGGTTCGATCGGCCCATATATTTGTAAGTGTACTGCGCACTAATTCTTATAAATATTTATCCGTACAATGAAAAAATTCGCCTATCGTATTGTTAAAGTTGTACCTGCAAATACGGATTACAGTCCAAAGAGTCATGTATTGAAATCGGCGCTTTATTCGATGAGTATTGCAATAAGTGTATTCGCTATAAAATTATATGTATATGATGTACTGTAGGTGTCCGACAAATATTCTATGTTATATTGGATGCAATTCGAGAGAAACTTTTACTCTCAAAAACAATGAGATACACTCTACAGGTGTACCAAAATATAATATGTTCTGCAATACGATATATTACGTATCCCGGATGTAAATATCAGATTTGTTACTTATACTCGTTGGCCTTGCATGGTTAACAAAGACAATATTTCTGAATTGATCTATAAAGGCTCTTATTAAAAAATTATTTTCATCGGTTTTCACCGTAAATAAATTATTGATGCACAATGAACAGAAAATAAAAATGAATTTACTTGGTAATAAAACATAAGTGTATGTACTCAACCTTGCATCAAGTCTCGGAGACAATACAAATACTCATACACTAAACATTCATAATGCACTAACAAGTAGCTTTTAATCATGTACACTTAGATACTGGCAAAGAATCATAAATAAGGATAATCATATATACTCACCAATACTCACACTTACAAATGCTCAATAATCCTTAATAAAACGTATGGATACTCACGATTATCAGCTATAACCAATGTCCAACAGAAAGTGAGAATGACAATCGTTCGACAAAAAGGCGAATGGTCAAATAATAATTGATTGAAGAACTGGTTGTAGATGTACGAGGTACGTTTTATTATTGACAATTTGTACAGCAGGTAGCAGAGAGAAGTAATGGTAGATGAAGAAGAAGAAGAAGAAAGATGATGAGAGAATGGAGTAGTCTATTTATTGTGTGTTTCCTTGATGATTCGTATTTCCCTGTGAGCGTAAAGTTTTTTGTAGAACATGTGCGTCCGCCGGCTCAATACGTTTGTAATAGTGTTCTTTTGTCTCAACAACTTCGAAACCAAATTTCTTATAAAAGTCAATGGCACCTTCATTACTAACTTGGACATGTCTGAAAAAAAATGTTCTAATATAAATTTTATGCATTCTACTAAATTGGTCTGATATATATATATCGATCGAACAGTTTAGCTTATGAATAACTTCAGTACAATTATTATTCTCTTGTTATAATCATTATGGTGAACCATAAATGGGAACGAAGGAGAATTCTTTTTCAGGCCTAAGTTTTATTCAAGAATAAAATTTCTGGAATGAAAAATAATTTTCAAACTGCTGATAGGTTATTATTGTTTGTAAGCCCACCAAATAAATAATTTATCGACAGTAACATTTGTTGCATCGATCAACATTAGTATTTACCAAAGTTTTTTCTATTTAGTAATAAACAGAATATTGAAACTCACAGAAATATGGAGTCGAAGTTCCCATCCTTGTTCACAAAATTTAATACATGTTGCACCATGACAGTGCCAATACCAAGTCTTCGGTAGGGATATAGACATCCTAGTGTCATTATGTACAACCGTCGAGAATTTTCAGATGTGTCAACTCGACAACACACTGCACCAACCTAAAACGGATATTTTCTTTAAATAAAAATATACAAGTGAAAATTAAATTGTGATCAAGATATACAATGAAAAGTACCACTATGTCGTTATAGTAAGCCAATTTAGCGAGCTCGCCAGCTTCCAGAACATCCTTATAAAATTTCTCATTGTAAGAAACTGGGAAGACAACTTGATTCAGCAACTTGAGCTGCTTTATATTGTGTGGCGTTACATCGCCAAGTTCAATTTTTGACCTGTGTCCAAACAAAAATTTGCCATTCATAGTCAATTTAATACAAAATGTTTCAAACACCATACAGATTCGGGGGTAGACAATAAAAGGTTCAAGACGGAATTCAGTCATTTTCTCCGCGAGGATGAAGCAAAAGAATATTTGTTAATACATTGGTAAAAATATAACTGTAATAGTTAAACGTAAAGATAAGTTATGCATGAATGATCGAACAATTTTTTTAGCACAATCCGGTCGACCGAAAATTTGGATTAATCGCATGATTCATCGACCAAAATTGAGCAAAAATATGAATGATAAAATGTGTCTGTACGTGGTAGACATAAGACACCTAACCTAAAAAATTGACGAAACTCACCTCATATTACGGCAATATTGGGCGAATGGCGGTCCTGAAGAATATTATGTCTATCGCGCAACAACAATAACGTATCTAATTATTGATATTAATAGTTAACATTAAACGTTCGCGATTTCTAACCGCCGTTTTAAAGGATAATAATTTTTCGTCTGCATTCGGCGCGTTTAATGTGACGTCACAAGATCAGCAGCAGAGTTCTGCTGCTAAAGCCGAATGGCTAGGAAGCACACGGATAGCGATTTTCTTTTCTACATCATTTTATGGCGGATCCGCAATGAAACGTTCCCAGAACTGGGACAAGTGTTTATGGATTATTCGAGTCGCGAGTGTCACCCAAACAACCGCCGGAATTGCGAGGATTACGGTATGATGAGCGAACTGAGAATTGGAGAGTACACGATTGACGGAAATGGTGTGGACCGGAACTGAGATACAGACAGGATACGTTTGATAAATCAAGGTACCCCTTGAGCTTACAATTAATACCCTCGGTCGATTGTTACTAACGACCGGTATTTATCGACAGCCAATTCTCACTGACAGATTATCCCATACCCCGAAATATTTTCAAAATTTCCACCGGTTCACACACGAATATATATGTGTAAAATAATACTGAAATATCTATTCGAGTAATTTCTTTTCGGCGCGTCCAAACGCTATAACCTCTTAAAAGTGACAAAACGATAATTTTGATCGTTTGGTGATATAATCCAGGTAAGATAGTACTAAAAATAGGGTTATAAATCGTAAATACTAATAATTGATTTTTCGATAGAAATATGTTAGAGAGCGGTCCCTAAGCGTAAATGGAAATTTTTGTCTGTGAGATGGGGTGGCGTTAGCCGCCATCTTGAAAAACACGTTTTTGCAAATATCTCGTAAACTGTGCGTCATATAATAAAAATGATAGAAACCTTTTCTGTAGAAAATTGTATTTTCTGTAATTTTTATTTGACAATTATTTTTTCAGAGATAATATTTTCTGACATATAGCCAGCTAAAAAATATCCATTGTCGTTGTTGTCAAATATCTTAATAACGGTTGAAGATGCAAACAAAATAGCGACTATTAAACTTGTAGAGCATGGAATTGTCTAATAAATTTTATATAAAATAGGGATATTTGGTAATGTTGTTTCAAGAAAGCCAATAAAAATAGAATCGAAGAATTTTATTATAGAAAAATAACGATGAATTCATGAGAAAGACAAATAGTGCTCACCGTGAAATTTGTTACCGACCGCACATTTGTATATTTTATTATTCTTGAAACTAATTCTCAAATTTATTGATGAAATTATTAAATATAAATATTAGAACGTGCAAAATGTTAATCGAGTCGTCGAACGGAAACCTCTCTCTGTTCCTTGGTGGTTTATATATTTCCATTGAGTTTATATAAAACAAATCAATATTCATCAACAAAACTTATAACAAATTATTTTTGTGTATTTCCAGTTGGCCGATCCGTCGGGATATCTGATGAATCTTAATTTCTAAACATTCGCTTCTACAGCTGTTGACCAGTGATACGACTGTTCACAATTCGACACTTGGTACATTTTCAAAGACCAACCTGATACCGAATCCAACTGCGGTAGAAACCGACATCTGTATAGACAGTCGGTAGACCTCCGGCGAGACAATAAGGTGAACCAAACGATCCGATACCGATGACAAACTGGGTGCTCACTTCGACTAGAGGTCCACCGGAATCACCATGACAAAATCCATACAAATAGTCCCTCCAACCAGAACAAATTTGTCCTTCCCATATAAAATCATAGAACTGCTGACATTGACTCTTCGACACTATTGGCACTACAGCACTTCGAAGTTGATTAGAAACGTTGTATGTGTCATCATATGCACCCCAACCACTAATCACGGCTCGTGATGTTTCCGGGGGGATATATCTACTAGGAGGAAGTCTCAACGGTTTTCGATAGTCGTCGAATTGAATGTGTGGGCTTACCCTTATCACAGCTATGTCGCTCTTTATACCACCATTCGGTAACCTGCTATAGTCAGGGTGAATGTTAATGTTGCTCACTGAATGATACGAAAGAGTACTCGAATCTTCATCTAGGGTAGATGTGCCTGCATAGATGTAATACCAAATAAGCGGTGTCCCATCATCGACACAGTGGCCAGCGGTTATAACCCACCATTCTGAGAGTATACCACCACCACATCTGAACTCCTGAACATTTAATGTAGGGTTCCAGTGTTGAAGATGTATCTGATACGGCACTATTTTAATGTCAGTTATAAGACCATTGAGGATCCTCGTGGTACCGAAAGCTCCGGTATTTTCTGTCGACACTTCTTCCTCCTCTGTCATTTCCTGACCTGATTCGGAAAAAGGGTAATTAAGGAATAAAATTTTAATAGTTTTTGCCAGTAAGCTTGTTTCTTAGTAGTGTCTTAATACTTTCGTCGATACTTTTGTCTTATCAGTGTCTTATAATTAGTATTTTCGACAGAACTTTGGGATTGCAATGGTAATTAGTTTCTCTTACCGATTGTGGTTCCAAACAGGAGGATAGTTGCGATGAAAAAGAGCAACATTTTTTAATGTCCGATGCTCTGCTGAACGTAAAAGTTTCTTCAATGAAGCCACTAACGGCTCTTTATATACTATTGTGCGGAAAATATACATAATCACATTTTTTTAAAGCTTTAAATCATTATTGATAGTAAATACAAATATTGTTATCTTCATACCAGATAACCGTGAACGATTCATATTGTTACCGGTAAAAATATATAGTTTAACGGAAACAATATCTCGGTGCAAATTTGCATGCGATAATTTCTACAATATGCTTACGTTTGCACATTCGCTCACCTAATAAGGACTTTGTAAGTATTTCCGATACTTATAATTATCGTATCGTGCTCTATCGCGCTTTAGGATAATCAATGATGGGTGGTAAGAAGAATGACGTCACTCGACGAAACATAATAAACGTGCTTTTTTTATAACAATTTCAATGGAATGTCGGTGTCGACTATGTCCGCACAATCCAGCAGATCGATCATGATCAATATAAAGTTTTTCGACAATGTAAACGACCGAATAAAAATATACATTCCGTACATTAAGAAATGCCGTGAAGAATGATGAGGCAAAATTTGAGATAGGTAGTGTGGAAACTCTTTATTTTAAATCTGGTATCTTTGTAAACTTCTAAAAACGTATTTAGATTTCTCCAGGTCTCAGGAATCTAGTCAAGTCCCTTTTTTTAGGAAAGGCTGTATAATTATATTGAATATATGTGTACTCGTAATTTTGATTATTTATGTTACAATGTAGGTATAGTTTATTACAAGGCACCTAACATTTTTCAGAAGCCTAGATATATTTATTGATCACTTCATCTTATTATATATAAAAATGGAAGAATGTTTGTTTGTTTGTCACGAGTAAGTTCCTATACCATTCATCCCATTGTGATGAAAATTTGGTGAATTGTAGTCCGCACTCCCGAGAAGGTTTCTGCGTTAGTAGAATAATTTTATTTGCCAAAATAAACGCGTACGGGCCAAAACAAAATTAACATTTATATATATCTATATAGAGATATTATTTTCCAGTTGTCAAAGTGTGCTACCAAAATGACAAGCGAAATAAAAGGCACTCATTTGTTTTAACGACTCGATCAACTCGATATTATATATTAGTTGCATAATTCATTTGACAGCGAATGTCAAATGAATCGTGACTCTAAATTGAGAAGCGATTGAAAGACTTACACCTCAATCAAAGAGGATACATGCATAACGAGTTTCAGAAACGGTCGAGCACCGAGAAGAAAGACTGAAAACCATTGGAGTATGTACGACGAAGTACAAACTTTCGTAAAATAACAGCAACAACAGACGAATTGATTCACAAAGTTTTTGAAAATATTGTACATAACTGCAAAAAA
>JAPYZU010002306.1:0-26529 GCA_030523005.1 Tryphoninae sp. B BG-2022a | reverse complement strand
AAAGCGCATACAAAGAGTGTTTCGAAAAGAGAAGTCGGTCGAAAATGTGCAATGAGTGAAGGTGCAGTAAAAAAATATGTAAAAAGATTAAGGAGTTTGGTATAGTTACGGATAAAGTCGCATGTGGTAGGAAAAGAAAAACAAATGTATTGGCCAATCGCAAAATTATCAGGGAATACTAAATTGGAGGAGTAATTTTTTATAGATAGGTTCAGTATGACGTACTGAATACAAATGCACAAAATACTTACAAACAAATACTTGGGGCCAAAAATGGCAATGACCTTTATTGTAGATAATAAGATTTCCTATCTTTTTTGTAAAATATTTTTTTTTTTGTATTACTTACCGTTTACGAATTATTAAAAATCTATTTAAGAGTATTAAAATGAAGGCCAGTTTGCCTCAAGAAATCTAGTTTCACACTTTAATGAAAGATACTTATCGGCCTAAAAACCTGATGGTAAAAACAGATTTACTCACTTTTACCTACAACCTTCACACACTATACAAGCGTCGTGCCATCACAACCAAATAAATCATAATAAAACGTTCTACCGTTTTATTTAGCGCCCGACGTGCGGCCCGACGAGTTGTATAGTAGAACGGCTTGGTGAACGGTATGGTCATGAGTATATAAATCGCCAACACTCAATTGCCGACTTTGCTACAAAAATCCAGGTACGCTACTGGAGTAGAGAAATGCAGGACAAAGTCAAGAGCAACTTGTTATTCGGAGTGTATGAAAAAACGGGACAATCGTTAACTCAGGCTGAGTATGCTACAAGGACATCGGAAACACACGAGACCTAACCGATGAAATGATCGATCAACAAATTATTCTGAGTCTCACTCAGCAAACATTTCGACGAGGACGTCCGCAGCGCCATCAGGTTACGAGGGATCAAAGAGGTGGAGGAGCTGTTAGAAGTGCTAGAAGCTTCCGATGAAGCTGGACTGCTCAAGTCAGCACAAAGAAGGAACAGCAATCAGCAATATCATCATCGTAGAAACTCATGGCACGGCGAATATAATCGATCGAAAGACCAAAAAACGAACCATCGCTACAATGGTCGCGATCGTCATGGGGTGCACCTCCATCACCAGCTAATGGGAACTTTGGAGGAAACGGGTACCGATGGGAACAAACTACACCAAGAGAGAATTGTTTTCCAAGAGGACATACTGGATCAAATGGACCGAATGATCAGAACCGACCATACTCCTCAGACCGGCCGAGAGAGCCACAAAATCGAGAGGGGAGGGGGGCGATATCCCTGGTTCGGACTCGAGGATGCAGGATAGGAGTAAGAGTAAAAGAGAACCGGGAACCGAGTAAGCATTGCGTCTCAACAAAATAGGAATGTTCAGACACAGGGACGTAACGCGGATTGCCTGAATAATATTATCAACAGAAAAGAAACACGTCAAGTCGGAGGAGACGGGTTAATGAGAGAGGAACAAGGAAGCTAGGACATAAGTGAGTCTGATGAGAAAAGCAGCAAAGAGCCTGCCGGAAAAAGCTTCGAACGACCACAGGATGAAACAAGATCTGTCAGACCTCTCGGATGATCTGATTCGGAAGCTGCAATAAATCGATCGTGTTCAGAGGGACAACGCGAAATTGCAAATGATCGTGCAGCGGGTAGAAAAGGGTATGGAGGGGACATCACCCTGTCGAATATCAGGAAAAGTACTCCAAAAGACGGACCGATGAGGAAAGTGGCGGACAATCATGCCCAAAGTCATGATAACTCAACTGATTGAAGAATGTCACTTAATATACGGGCATGCAGGGGCAAATAAATGTTCACAAATCTTGGGTAAAGAGTTCATGGCACATTACCTAGGGAAAAAATACGCCAATGGACTAGCTGCTGTGGGTTATGCCAACGCAGCAAAGTAGCAGTACACGCGTCACAATGCAAACCATATTAGGGAGCAAACCAAATGAGCTTTTATCCATCGACTTTTACGGACTATTACCACCGGGGAAAGGGGGAGTCAAACATATCCTCGTCACACCGTCGTACAACAAGGAGTAACAAAAGAAAATGGTAGATGATCATGTTAGCAAGAAAATTCACGAAAACTGTCGAGGACGGTCAACGAGAGGGCCTCCAATTTGATAATGGGGGGATGGGCAACCCGAACGACAACAAATTCCACGATTGGTATCTAGGCAAACGATTCAGCCTGTAAAAAATCTAATTGTCCAAAATAAAATTTTAACAATAGGAAGGGGCCATGAGACGATATTGTCTCATATACCATTTAAAACCGCCCGCAGCCCCTAAAGTCGACGGTTACGGAGTTCACGGCACGTAGAGCCAAGACGCTTCTACCACCTAATCAGCTGATTGGCCCGTGCAAAAATCCATCTACGCAACCAATTAGTATAAAAGGGTCGAAAAGTCACCAAGGATCATGAGTTGATAGCTGATTACTTACCCGGGTGGGTGCTCTGAGGAATAGACGAAACCTGGTAAGCGACATCGAACTGTGAATAAGAATGAAAGGCGACTCAGCTGACGAGAGACGAAAGGAAACGTCGAGGAGAGGGTAGACAAACCAGTGATAGAGACTATGATCGATGCTTTGGCGATACATCGATGATCTACTTGTGAGACGGCAAAGCAGAGTGGGAATATCGACCTGGGACTAATCGGATTAAATACGGATTACATCTGCACACAATTGAATTTTGCATTTTACTCTAAATCAAATTTATAAAGAAAATAAAGGCAAAGTTGTCCCTAACAAAATCTTTTTAATCTCACGAACGAAGTTCAATAAACGAGTGTTATTAATGCGAAAACCAGGTCTCGAAGAAAAATTATTTTGCCTCACCAATAGCCTTCACAAACTATATAATCGTCGAGTCATCGCAATCAAATACATTTAGGGAAACGTTATGTCGTTTCTATTCAATATCGATAAAAAAGGTTGGAGTCTAACAATCCACCACCAGTAGATTGTTTTGGCTAATAAGAGGGGAGCACAATGAGTCACAGTCTTCGGAACATACAGAACATACATTGCGGGATGTGTAAATGTACTAGGTAATGCTATACCAGAAATTTATATTTAATTATATTTAAAGGTTATATTTAAAGGCAAATGGTTGAACCCTGAACTATTCGATAACTTGTTACTGGGATTATTGGTGGAAGAATCTGCAAAGGGATATATGACCAATGAACTTTTTATAGAATTTTTAAAGCAGCTGTCGAGATATAAATGTTCAGGAAAGTGCATTTTAATACTTAATGGGGCACCTTGTTATTTAGGCATGTCCATCGTCGAAGGCGCAGATTTGCTTGGCATATTTTTATACTGTTTGTCTTCGAATACCACCCATGAACTTTAACTCGGAGATAAAGCCGTCTATCGATCTTTCGAACACAACTGGGACAATCAAGTTTTGTCATTCATGGATCAAAATCGAGATAAGAAACTAGGGCACAATTTAATATTATACCTTTGCAGGTCTGATCCCAATGCGTGATTCATAACAACATTACAAATGGTTTTAAAGTAACTGATTTGTATCCGTTCAATTCCCCAAGCTATTCCAGAAACAGCTTCTGCTCCATCTATATTGGCAAAAACTCTAGCGCCTCTTGTACCGGACGATGTCGGCAACGAAAATTTGCCACCTCCTGATTTTCTCAGGTCAATTGCTCGAGAACCGCAAGCTGAATCTTTATCCGCATCAGCACCTGCAGAAATAATTGACCAGACCCCAACCAGGATTACTAGAACTTTTACTGCATGGTTTACAATAGTTGTAGTAAAGACGTTGATGAAGATACTGTGCTGGTTACTTAACTAAAAATAACACCATTTCACCAGCTTATGTACACATCAACTAACAAATAGCAAAACTCCAACAGCTAGAAAAAGACCTATTCATTATGGAGGAACTCCAATCACTAAAGATCTAGACAAATAGTAACGATCCAGAAAATAAAATTTAAAACAAGTGTAAAGATGGCAATGTTACTGCTAGTGATACTAACGATTTTTAGTGCTGTTAAGTGAGTCAATTTATTTATTCTTTAAAGATTTAAAGTATTGTTACCGTATTTACACAATGTATGATCTCAATTATCAAATATGCCAGATTTATTTTGATCATTTAAGGAATTTAAAGCCTTAGGCTTTATTACCCTATTCTCGTTAAGTAAGGCGGATGGGGGGTGTTTTTGAAAATGTTTAATGTTGTTTTTATTTATGACTGTAGTTTTGTTTATATTTCGTTGATATTTTATAATAATGAAAGCTTGAGACTGGTTAACATTAAAATCTGTTGATTTGAACGATTTTTTTTGTTTTAATTCAAATCTCCTTTCATTAGACCTTATTACTGGTAGGCACCTTACAAAGATTGCACACATGAAAAATCGGATTAATATCTTAAATTTGGAAAATCTCAGCTAATACACCAGCATTGGTTTAAAGCCCTTTTCTATTGCACTCATTCTGTTCACATTCTGTTAACTTTTCTCAGGCAGAGAGTGAGAAGTCGGTACAGGGGCTGCATTTTAAGTGAGCTTATATTCTTCATACGAACCCGAACGTCTTTACGATATAACAGAGAAGGGAGCATATACGTATAATATTAAACGATGAGCTCAGCATATCATCTGCAAACTTCAGATAGCTTTCTTCCACGAAAGAGTTAAAGGAATGCGGACAACCCATTGAGAGTGTTCGTAATTATTATTACCGCGAATCTGCTACTGCACTTCACATTAGCACAGATATACTTCATTCGAAACAGCTGATTTTCCTGGATATCCGGAAAGAGGCATTTTATCAGAATGTCTTTATACTTAATAAAACTCAAAGAATTACTTGCACACTCGTGCCACGACCTTGATTACGCAATCGATGTCTACATGGATCTACGAATCGCAGGTCACATGGATGAGGCGGCTTCACTCCGTCAAGCCCTTGCTGATTGTGATTTTGGATTTACTGAAGAGTATGATTTGATAACGGATTTGAATGCAAGATGTGAGATAGATCCTGATACACCTTTGGATCCATCTGTGATTGAAAGAAGAAAATAACTCGAGCTACAACAGACACCAATCCCCGCACTACAGAGTGAGGCCGACAACTCAGAAAATCAACTTTACTTCATTCGAAACAAGAAACATCGGTCGAAAATGCATCGAAGTGGGAGACGGGCAGAGAAAATTTCAACCGCTTATTCAGAAAGCACACTCACATAATATCGCACATCATTAGGCGAAAAATCACAATTTTTGTGTCAGATACCTATTTTTGATATACCTTCCTCATACATCAGGAGGTACTTATGAAAATATGATATTCTATCTGAGAGATATTTAAGGAAATATAATTTAAAAACGAATGAAAAACTTTCTATGGTTCAATTAAGAGTTGTCAACTAATAAACGGTATCACTTATCTAGAATGTATGAATGTTCCAAAGATTATTTTATCAATTTAGAGGAGGTTATCCGAACTATGATGTTTTACTTTGATAATACAAAATCATACTATCAAAACGTATAAAAAGATAATAATTCTAGAATAAGCAAATGGTACATTCTAAAATCCACTTTAGATTGAGCCGGTTAAAAGTATAGAAAAGGGATAATGGATATACGTTTATGTCTTGGGCAGAAAGTTGTAACCAAGATTCAAATAAACCGTTAAGAAAAGGTTTAGTCGCATTTTACCTACCGACATATTACCTAATGCACATGTGTTAGCGAACCGACTGTTCAGATATTCTCAGATCACATGAACACAAAAACGAGAGCTCGAGCGTTAGCAATGTCTGGGCAGTTGATCTCATCACGCTATAAGATATACTACGTTGAAATTGAATAAAATAAACGATCTCGCGACAGCATCGTGGTTTCTCCTTTGACAACCTACTGACTAAATTTACTCAACCCAGACCTTATCCGTTCTTCTTTCTCGCACAATACGAAAGGATCAACATAAACATTTCTTTGTAACATCCGTTAGGATATACATACAGTCCGCACACATCATAGCGGTTGACATAACCCCAGTGAATGGGCATTAGCTGGACATGAAATTCGATTGGTAGTACTACGCAAATTTTCATCAGGGGAGATCCTTCGGTGGCGAAGAAATAGTGGTGGGGGTCGATAAATTCGACAAGTTTGTTAACAAGCCGCCGCTGTGTGCCCTCGCCGCTGGCTGTGTTATCACCGCCTGCATACATACGCTTCAATCTACGCATAACTTTTGCCTGTTGGATAGGTACAGATACCTATGTACCTACAGGTATACCTTGTACACAGGCAACAAGAGTTGTTAGGTGGATCGGTATGTTGGTATGTAGCGTATTACCCTGCGAGCCTCTATGAGCTCAGTATAATTTACAGACTGTCACTGGTACGGTGTGTTAATCGCGTAACACGCCACTAACGAGGCGAGTATGTTTAGTCGGGTAGTTTGCTCCTCCCGCCACCTTGTACCGTCCGACGCACCACAATTCCACAACCCCGAGAGGTTTGCGATCCGCTTTTCTCTCCCTCTCTCCATCTTTCTCTCTCGCTCTCTCCCGCCGCTCTCTCTTTCCCTTCTCTCTCTCTACATTTGCTCACTCCGTTTCTCCATCTCTTCGGCACTCTTCTCTACTTGTTCACTATCACCTCCCCCCCCCCCCCCCCCCTCCCTCTCCCTCTCTCTCTCTCTCTCTCTCTCTCTCTCTCTCTCTCTCTCTCTCTCTCTCTCTCTCTCTCTCTCTCTCTCTCCGACTCTGTCTCTATCCCTCATAATATTTTCCGATAATTCTCGGTATATAATCTTTCTACTCCACCCATACGTCAAATTTTCTGCTACTCAAAGTCGTTGAGGGAATTTATACTAACACCGGCATTTGTTATCTGGGTTAAAGTTGTCGCGTGCAATTATTTCTCCTTCCTTGTTTTCTTGGTGATGCTTTTGATAATTAATAGCTGTTGTTTGCGTATAATCTATTCAGCTTTCCCATTGAATAAACCTCCTTTTGATCAGATTTATCCGATAATTGAAGTTTTACCTTCATTTATTAGCGTTAAGAAATCACTTCGTATTAAAATAATGGACCATTCGAATTAAGATACATATAATTCGATTTGTCCAGACAATTGTAAGCAATGTTTCTATTCAAAATTGTTGAAACAATTGCTAAGGCAACTTCTGTAAATCGCGCTAAAAATAGTCAACCAGGAATTACTTTAAATTTCAACAGAACTGTTGTATATTGTCAATAAATAGTAGTTATATTTTTCTTATATAATTTCTTCTAATTATTCTTGACTCAATTTAACACATAATACCCTTCTTCTCCCAATCCTGCGCTATTACGCTAGGCATAGGCAAAAATGTGAAAATTAATAATGGGGAAATTAATGGATGTCAGAGTACAAAGAACACTTACAAAACTGTGAAGTGAAAACTAATTATCTTTGTATCTTCCACCATAAAAACATCATTAAGTTACAAACAAGACGAGTTTGAAAGTGTTTACTTATTATTACTAATTAATCATAATAATAATATTAATAATAATAACCTTAGTAATAATTATGAATCTGTAAGTATGAAACATTTTTTCATTATTCCACTGTTTGTAAAAGTTTTAAAGACCATCTTGTTTTTAAACCTTTGGCATTTTTCGAAAGGGAGATTAAAAAAATGTTTAATTTCATCTTTTTATACATGTAATAGGCTATTGAAATAAAGTCGTCTATCTCACAAGGGAACGTTGCGATGTCGATCTCGTCGATTTGGATGAAATTTGTCACGCTGATAGAATGGACGAAAATAGGTGACACGTGTTTTTGTTTACGTGTCAAGGCATTTTTTAAGGGGTGAAAAGCACGCTGGTAAATATAGTTTTTTTTTGTTTTTCGTCGATAACGTTTGAACGGTACAAGATGAGGAAAAGTTACAAATTGCAAAAACATTTATTTTTTGGCGTATTATACACTGGAAATGAGAATGATACAGTTTTCCGATCATATTCTAATCCTCAGAAACAGTACGTACCGAAGAGAACTTCTTTGTAAAAGTACGATAGTAATCCAGTTACTTTACGAATCACGAAATTATTCCGTAATAGCAAAGTGATGTCTCCAGTTATTCGTGAATTATTGCAATAAGCAATACGCCATTTGTTGTTGTATTCATCATTATCACTATGCACGTCTAGTAGTCGAGGAATACAACATTTTGGCACTTTAAACATTTTTTTTTATTTCGGCCCATTCACGAAAGAACAAAGTTTTTAAGTGTGCCGTTAAGAAGGGGTAAGTTACCCCTTAAGAATGACGTTCCGCCAAAACGAAAAATCTGTGCCGATTAGTTCCACTGATTATACTTCCATTGCAACCCAGTATTTTCTACAAGCTTTCGTCCACGCCGCACGGTAAGAACTGTGCATGCGCCAGAGGAGGGTGGGGGGGGGGGTACAATTTGCAAATATGCATTCGTGTATTGAATTTAATTGAGAATGTGCAAAAGACCATCCGATCATACGATGCACTTAACTAAAATATGGAAGACCGGTTTCAACCCCTTAATTATGACATATCGGAAAAATTAAAAAACAAGTATCCGCTATTTTTCTATTATCTACGTGTATGCAAATTTTCATCCCGAGTGGTTAAAAACTGCGGGAGATACGTATGCTAAAAATCGCACTTTCGCAATAAACAACATGAAATTTATTGTTATCTGCATCATTTTTATTTTCAGTGTATAGTGACGCAAGAAAATAAATGTTTTTCCAGTTTGCAACTTTTTCATATCTTGTGCCGTTCAAAAGTTATCGACGAAGAATGAAAAAAACCCTGTATTTTTAAGGGCGCTTGTCACCACTTAAAAATGACGTAGTTCTACTAGAAGTGATCAAACGATTTAGTGAAAATTACGAGAAAAGACTCGCAATCCATCCCAATGAATCTGCGACAAATCGCTTCTGATCGGCCATCCACACTTGGTAAGGAATCACTCAACTAATCTGCCCTAGAGGATTCTCTCAGGCGACCTAACGTCGACCACATTCTGGAGCAGCATTGATGCATAAATTCTGCAACCCGATAATAAAAATTAACTCCCAAAAAAAATTTTATCGCTGAAATTATGGATTGTTTTGTTGACGCCGACTGGGCCGAGCGTAGAGTACATAGGAAGTCGATTACTAGATTTATAGTAAGATTCTTCGGTAATGTTACATATTGGAAATCGAGAAAGCAGGCTAGTGTGACAAAATCGTCTACAGCTGCTGAATATGTGGCATTATCAGAAGCAGTGAGCGAGATTAAATTTGTAAGAAAATAATTGAAAAATTTTCATCTATTGAAGTACCAGTGAAAATCCACGAAGATACTTCTAGAGCCATTGCGATATCCAATTTTAGAAACTTAACCAAGAAATCAAAGTATATTGGAGTTCATTATCACTTTGTAAATGAATGCTACGAGAATAGAGAAATTTACATTACAGAAGCAGATTCAGAAGATAATATAGCTGATATTCTAACAAAGGCTCTAGGAAAAATCAAGTTTCAAGGATTTACGTTACTTTTGAATTTAATTTGACTGCTCTGCAAAAATTAAGAAAAAAAGGAAAATTATATAAGTTATGAAATGCAAATTAAAAGGAGTATTTATGTTTCATGAAAGTAAAGCAAATAAGAAGAAATTGGGTTTATAGTATGACCATTAGGAACGTGTATTGAAATATGCGTAATTTTCAGTCATATTAATGCTATATGAGCATACGTGCGGCAGAGCGACTGTGCGACTGCGCGAGCGAACTCGCAGCGACTTGATAGTGTAGGAGAGAGAGAGAGAGCCAAGGTGCCACGGACAACATGGCGATAGAACGGGAGAACGGAAAGGAAAGGTCGCGCCACGTGCACCCGTGAAAATCACGTCAATCATCAATTGAACACCAATAAATTTACGTTATTATTGTATTTAAAAATAGATAAAGTGTGTGCATATATTTATTTTTGCTTTGCAAGAAATGTTCCGTCGTTGTACTGGGGTAGGTGAAGCTTTATAGTTTCCTTACCCTTTTCATTTTGTACTGTTACTGTCTGCATCGTCTCCATCGTTCTGGTTTCGTGATCTCTGTGGATGATTATAGTGATCATACGAATTTATTCGTCTTTCCTTTTCATCTTTTTACTTTTGGAGGTGTTTTCATTATTGATCTATTGTCTTCGGTAGCTTGCTGCATCGGCCTTTTGTTCTCTGGCTGTTAATATGATTGAGTCTTATTTTATTTCCTTCCGTGCGTATTACTTATACTATGTTTAAAGCTATTATTTTTTTTATACTAATTTCGGTTGCTGTGTTTGAAATTTAATATTACTGGATTCAATTTTATTTTACTGGTATTTCATATTCTATCTGATCTGTTCCCTTTTTTCTTTCTATTCTAATTTTTCTCCCCCGTTTTGTTGATCAGGTATTTTTTTTAATAAAGATCCGTGGAACTTATCCCGTTTTTCTTTTGTTTTAGTCTTCAAGGAGATATGTCGCAATGCCCATACATTTTTTTATGCGGTATAGACTTGTTACGTACTAGCTGGTAATATAGAAGTCGACGTAATGTGTTCGGTTGACAACTCATATTCTCGACAATCGGTAACTTACCAACACGGTTACCACACACCATTCACGACCACTCGCCGATGATAAAATCAATTTACTATATCGTGTACTCTTATTGTTAGAAACTAAATAAATTAACAATTAGAGTTGGTACACCCCGTACTCAGGACCAATGTAATGTCGCCAGTTATTTCTTTATTAAATTGTTCTGGTTGGATTGTCGACTCGGCTGTGGAACGCGGTAGTTAAGACGGAAAACGTAATGGACATTTAATGGCAAAGAACCTTATTGTCAGTAATACCTTTATCGGGAACCAAAAACTATTTATGTTTCAACAATGAGATGCCGCGACGATAGCGAGGGTGGAACTGACGAAAGTCACTTACGCAGGAACGGAATACGAGAGGGATGGGTCACCGTCACAGTATCTAAAAAGTCATTTCTTAAAATTTCAAGACCTGAGGATACCTTGATCATGAAAAATAAATGAAAAAGCTTATTTCCTAAATTAACATGATCCTTTATGTGTTTTAGTGGTTTTTCCATCTAGAAATATTAAATTCGCAATCAAATACTTCTTGATGAAAAGTGCAGAATTAATAAAAAGAATATATTATAAGCATTGAATGCAGATGCTTGTGGAGCATCTGCTAGATGTCAAATGTTCCGTCGCATAGGACATAGCTGTAGGATAAATTGTTAAACGATAATTTAGTTAAGAATATTCGCAGCCAATAAAGAAGGGAAATTTCCAAATTATAAGCGCGGCGACATGCCGCGTCGGACGAAGCGCTTTATTCGAATCAAACAGATTTGATCAGCCGAATCGACGACCCTAATAAAAGGATTAACCTCCGCGCTCATTCGACTCTTGAGTCGAGCGCGAACAAACCTTTTATTACGGGATTAACCCGTTCCTTCCTTCTTACCAAATTCCTTTCCGTGATTGGTGATGAGAAATGTCCGGCTACTCAAAAATTGTGTACCAATGACAATTTCATAAAAATTAAAGTCCCACCCCTCTCCTTTTTTTGAGGACTTCTCATCACCGATTCCGAATCGTCAGTCTAAAAACTCACTTTGACTAAGACGCATCAAGAACTACTGCGTAACAGTTGAGATCGTCTCGCGTCTAACTAACATACATTCCCACTTTTGAGACTACTCTCAAGTGAAAAATATAACACCTTTCCATAATAACAAGTAAACATTGTGTACCGTGTTGAGTTTTTAATTAAATAATATCTTTTTTGTTTTTTGTCTTTCACATATTAACATCATTTCCCAATTTCCCAAATAAAAATTAAGTCGTTGGTGATTAATTTTTCTGACGACGATGCCAAGGGACTACGTCACCGCTCGTGAGTACATCGGGCCTTACAACCCCGACAGGTCGAAGTTTTACCTGGCAGTCCCGAAGTATCACATATCAAATGCGTTTTCACCCTTTCCAGTTAGCTTAGCGGTTTTTTTAAATAACGGATAACGAATGTGAAAAACTAAGTATTCCTGCTTAAAAATGTATGAGAAAAGTGTTTTGAATGGGTGCTAAAAGTTTTATGCGATCAAATGTACAATTATGTGCAACTAAAACGCATTTTTTTAGCAAGCCTACCAAGAAATTGTACATTTGTAGTAAAGCATTCAAACAGTTATCGATGGAACTGCTTTTCCATGGTGATATCCCACGATCACTTTTAAACTTGTTGTTATATTGTTGAATTTTTCATCACTTTTATGAGTAAAGTTACGTAAGTTGAAAAATTCGAATTGTCATGTTTTCCAGTTATTTGCAAAATGTCTGTTGTTTTAGAAAATCCTCCAGTTCCTAGGGAGGCGTATTAGCGTTCAATAATCCCATCTTTGATTCGTAGGTTTGGGAACTTTCCAAGCGTTCTTTTCTGTCCAGAATCCCTGGACATCTTTCATAAGGCAGAACCGAAGGTGCCGCCATTTGGCGATGGCTGTCAATCCGCACAATATTTGGCGAAGGATTATGATTGCAAATAATATTTGGCGATATGTGTATTAGAAACATACATTAATCAAATTCCTTTAAAATGAAATTTGTTCTTTAGATACCGGCTGAAAAAAATCTGTTAAGATTACAATTCCACTGAACACGTGTAATACATTGTATGTTCGCGCCCTTATCTCAGCATACCTTTCGTTGCGCCGTCTTCGTCTGCTGATTTCGGAGTGTTTCTCACGTTAAAGAGGTACGAAAAAAAGTTGATCGCATCGTGGCCGAGCAATAAAAGATTTATTTCTTACATGTTACTACTGTGCTAACCATAAATCGAATAAAATCGAATACTAATTGATGCACAAATGATATATTGTGTATATATTGTATATCTTATAGAAATACGGTTAGAAAAATTTGAGCACAGTTACGGACGGTTAAAAAGAAAGTAATGAAGTTATTGAAAAATCGACAGCTCGAAACCATTTAGATAACCAAAATAAATAACCTATGAAGACCTCTTTTAACGAATACCAGAATATTAAAAATTTTCAAAAAATCGGAAACGGAAAAGCTTAATGGTGTCCGGTTTGGCATGAGATGCTTCATATGCACATGTGTAAAAACTGTACCGATACGAGTGGACGAGGAAGTATAAGGGAGTGTTTGAACGGTGGCCTTTACTCTCGAGTCAGTCTGCAGCTTTGCCACCTTCTTAGCTCCACATTGGTGGATAGGAGACATGAAAAGTGAGAAGAAAGGGATGGGGGAGAAATGCGCGAGGAAGAACAGAATGATTTATGGACCAGGGATTGCCCGCAGACTTTGACTATAAATTCCCGTGGCCCAAGCCTTACTAGCATTATCGAACTCCTCTCCCAGACCTTGTTCACCTTGAGCCTTCTTCGTTATTTGACTCTTTCCACGAGCAACGTAGGGAAGACAAGAGGCTGCAGATAGTGAGAACGAGAAACATCATACATGTAGTGGCAGAAATGAGGCGAATGTTAATTCATTCTTTCTCTTCGGAAGAAAGACTTTGAATACCTCCGTAAGTCTTGCATTCATACTATTAAGAGATCCAGATCAAATAGTGGATTGATATTGTAACATTGTAATATACACAAATATTTATGTTAGACAACTCAACGAGACTGTGAAATCTATACTGTTGGAACATGACATCGAAAATACTCGTGTAATAGCTGAGGGAACGATAAAGTAGTTAGAAATATCAATGATTAATGGAATCGTCGAAAATTAGAGAAGACAAAGTTCATTTTCCGCGCTTACATTCTTCTGGTTATGCCCCACAACTATCTGCCAATAATGTTATGTCAGCTACAATTATTATTTAGCTGCGAAACGGTCTATCATTGAATTTCCATTTCTTCTGGCGCGTCGAATTCTTGCGATTTGTTGTTTTTTTCTTCTCTATTTTTTAATTTATGCACAGAATAATATAAATCTAGGAATTTTGCAATGTGTTTAGAAAATATCCAGAAGTATTAAAGTTTCATAGGTACGGGTTTTCATAAAAAAATTCCGAAGTGTCGGCAGCTTCGGAAAGTCTCGCCATGATTGATACTGGATCGGTGCATCATCGGAGCTTCTTTACTAGCATGGAACGAGGCAATGGATACGACTATGGCACCCTGCTAAAAGCTGACATAAATCTTGTCGACACCCTTACTATACTCTTGTCCTCTTCGGAAATACCACACGCAGATGGCCTCTATGGTATGTGCAGCTGCACCTGGTAGATATCAGCGCACCCAGCTGGTCCGCGCGAGCGCGAAACCAATATCGACTAGATCGCATAGTCTATCGCATAGCCACCGAACAGCGCGCTCAAGTTTAACGAGCCTATTGAATCTTCTGCAATACTTGCTAGAATAGAGATGAAAAGTTATAGGATTACCGTGCACCGAGGTGAAGAATTTAAGTGATTTAGTTGTAATGAATGTGATGAACAGAACGGCAACTTCAGTAGTGATGAAATTATGAATTATATTATAAGAATATGGCACAAAATCATTAAACGGTGGAAATGTCTACTACTTGGGAGCTTATCATCAAGCCAATGTTGAGACTTCGGAGCGTTATTTCTTTTGTGTTAATCGTTCTACGTATATATTAAGTGCAGAATGAAAATTCCTAGCACACTCACCTCACTACAACATTAGTGAAGTAGACGTAATTAAAAATAATTGCTGTCGCGTTTGATAAGATTCTATGTCGAGTGCAGTATGAAACTAATAAAACAAAATTATAAAAAGCTTTAAAGACTCTCTGAGTAATTTTGACTGTAGTAATTTTGAAAAAATGTTGTAAACATTTTTAAAGTTTTAAATATTTTTCAATATATGTTATGGTTTCTAGCTCTATGCTCCCTCTTTAAAATTGGACAACCATTTTTGTTCACAAACAGTTGAGTGGCGTCTCACTATGTTCTCGCACATGAAATCACTTTTAACTGTGGGACGTAAAAAATTATTTTCAATCGTACAGTGAGAGTTTAACGGTAACGTAAAGTTAATTCGGTGAAAAAAGGCGTGTTTTTAAGATTTTTTCTGATGATACAAATAGCGTGCGTTTATGAAGTCAATTTCCATTTAATAATGATACATTTAAAGAATATTTTCTTAAATTTTCACTGAAAAATATCGAAAATTGAGCGAGTGGCAGTGATTTTCCGAAGGTATTTCGAAAAAAAAAGTTATTTTGCGGTATAAATCATAACTGACAACAGAATCATTTGGACCAAAAAAATCAAACTTCATTTGTTCAAGAAGATGTTTCTTTACGTAACCCCAGGAAGATATGATTTCAATTTTTCAATTTTTCGTAGCACTTGGGAGCAAAAAACGATGTTCACTAAAAAAATTAGCTAATTTGTTGTTGTAAAATTAATAATTATTAAAAAAAGCTCTCGGAAATACCTGGTGAATTATGTGAAGAATTACTGTGCAAAATCTCAAAACACTTGGTCCAGAGGATTTGAGTTATGCCATCTCTGGACCAACTCGGCCGTAACTCTGGCCTGGATCCGCTCTCACCCCTCTCGGTGGAAGGAGTTGGTGAGCAATCGGGTGCAGCGCATTCAGGGGTTAGCTGCGGAGTGGTGACTGGTTCCTAGCAAAGAGAATCCAGCCGATTGTACCTCCAGAGGACTCATTGTAGCCCAGTTGCGCTCGCACCACCTTTAGTGTACGGGACCGACGTGGCTCAACTTGAATGCTCGACGGTGGCCCTGCATCGAAGCTAGCCTGGACAATACCATCGACTTAAAGGAAAAACCGGGCACAATGCTCGCGGTCACCACGACCGCGCGAGCCGTCTGGGAACTGTCGGAGAGGTATTCTTCGCTCGACCGTCTGCTCCGAGTGACAAAAATTTGTCAACGCGCCGCAGCGCGCTTTCAGCGGAAGCCCTGCCTTTCTCTAACCACACCTCTGACATCGGAAGACATGGACACCGCTCAGCTCTACTCGTCTGAATCGCATCAACTAGCTCGGCTCTTGATTAACGACAACACACAATGGTCGTTCACCCCCCCCCCCAGTGCTCCGCACTTTCAGGAAAATGAGAGGCGGTCGTAAAATCAGTCAAATTCCATCCCTCTGCCGGACCTTCCGTACTCTTCCGTCACCGTCGTGTGCCCGCCAACGCATCCAGATCAGCCCTTTTTCGTCATTTCCGGTGAAACAAAAAGCGGCTCCTTCGATTATCGGCCTGTTTTGTTTTGTATTGTTTTCGTCTTCTCTAAGATTGTTCCCGTCTTCCGTCACCGCCATTGTCGTTGTTGTTGTTGTTGCGTGTTGGCCGATGAGCAGTTGGTGGAATCACGGCGAGTTCCCCCCGTAATCACCGGTTCTGCGCCGGTTGACGAGACCGGCGAAACAAAACTCGACTGGCACCCAAGCCTCTTGCTCTTGCTCCTGGTGTGTGGACTGCACCTCCTTGCGCCTGATAATCCTTCTCAGGCAACTTCGACACGGCAACAAAGCTGGGGAGGACAAACCTGGCCAAGAAATCAGGTCCCCGAGAGAAGGACCTGGGGCCCACCAAGGAAAGAAGAGACCGAGGAGGCTCAGAAGGCAAGGGGCGAGCCACGAACCACTGCGGAAGCCAAGGACCAGAGAAACGAATAGACGTTGCACTCGTGGTCATGGCCATAGCAGCCGCTCATGAACGAGGTGCATCGGACGAGGACATGCAACAGGAGGAATTGGAAGAAGAAAGGAAAAGACAACGGCGCAACAAAAAAACCAGAGAACGGAGGCGCCGAAACAAAGAAGAGAAGAAGAAAATGGCCACAGACATTCTGGCGATTAAGAAGACGTCAACAACTGATGACCCATTCGGAAATCCCGGATAGTATCTGGCCGAGGAGGGCCGGAGACTGATACAAGAAGGAGAACAAGGTCCACCGTGCCCTGTCGTTACGGCTAGGATAGGGGGAAAAGATATACCCATGCTGATCGACAGTGGGAGCGAAGTGACCTACCTATTTGAGGAATGCTACGAAGGACTATCCCCCGAGTTGGAGACATGTCCAGTATTGCCGGTCATAGGAGGAGAAGTTTAAGGCGCATTTTGTGGCAATAAGAGCAAAATTAAGAAACAAATAATGGCTGAAGTCGAGATTCATGAGGGGGCGACGACTCTGCCACTAATGATCGTGCCCAAGGTAAGAAGACGGACATTGCTAGGAATAGACGGCATGCAAAGTTTCAAAATGCTCATCAATGCCCAAAGAGGAATAGTAAGTATCGATGAGACACCCATCCTATATCTAAAAGAGGGTGGATGGGAAGCAGTCTGCAGGTTACCAGTGATAGGCATGGCAATCGAACAACAGGTGGCATCAACGGACGGTTTGACAGAGGAGGACGGGGACCAAAAGTTGGAAGAAGCAGGAGAAGTACCATTGCAGATTAAAGACGCATTCAAGATGATCATTTACGAACAGTGGGAGTTATTCTCGAAAAGACCAGGAACAATGACGGCATATATCCACAAGCTGGTCGTTAAGAACCCGACTCCGTATCTCCACCGGTCATATCCGATACCACTACGATATAGGGAGAAGGTGGGAGAAGAAATCAAGAAAATGGTGGAGCACGGGGTCATTGAAAGGACGACGAGCCAGTACATCAACCCGATGGCCACTGTCATCAAAAAGGACGGGTCAGTATGCTTATGCCTAGACGCGAGGCAACTGAATCGCTACCTAGTAGAGGATCATGACTCCGCTCCACCGCCAGATGAAATATTGAGAAGATGTGGGAAGACCCGCGTCATGTAAAGTTTGGACATGACCAGCAGTTTCTGGCAGATCCCATTAAGTCCGGAATCCCGGCAGTACACAGCATTTCTCCACGAAGGAAACTGTTATCAGTTCATAGTGACTCCGTTTGGGCTCAAAACAAGTACGGCAATCCTGATAAAAGGGCTAGCTATAGCACTGACCGGTCTGGAGAAATTCGTAGTGAACTTCGTTGATGATATCCTATGCATCTCGGAAACTTATGAAGAATACGTAGAACACATGGAAATACTATTCCAAAGGCTTTGAGAACACGGGCTGACATTGAATTTTGCAAAATCAGCATTCTTCAAGGAACAGGTGGAGTTCCTCGGTCACGTCCTCGCGATGACCGGCATAAAACCACAGCCAGAGAAAATACAGTCAATTCGGGAGTTCCCAGAGCCGAATAACCTAAAGCAGCTTCGGGTTTTTTTGGGGGCTCATCAACTTCTACACGCAGTTCACCAGCCAGCACGCGGCAGCCACAGTCCCCCTCGTCGAACTCCTAAGAGAAGGAGAACGATGGAATTGAGACGGACGAAGACAACAGGCATTTAAGCAAACGAAGAAGCTATGTGTAGAGGACGTCGTACTCAGACATTCGAACCCCACAAGAGGATATATTCTGACTACAGATGCCAGTGGATATGCCTTGGGAGCGGTACTGGGACAAAAGGATGAGAAAGGAGCCACCGCAGTTGTAGCATTCGCAAGCCGGACGCTAAAAGGAGCAGAGCTACGATACACGACCACGGAAAAAGAACTGCTGGCGATCGTCTGGAGCCTTCAAAAATTTCGATCGTACCTACGTGGTGCGAAAATCCAGATTATTACGGACCAGAAGGCACTGACCATCCTGAAAACCTGTCGGTTTGGGGGGGACCGGTTGTTACGATGGACCCTCCTGATACAGGAATACGACTTGGAGGTAAAACATTGCACAGGGCGTGAAAATCCGGTAGCAGACTGGTTAAGTCGACCGGAAATCGGGGAAAAAGGCAGACAAAACCATCTCATGATAGCAATGATCTTCATTCATGAAATAAACCCTGAAATGGAAAAATATTTCCGCGGTTTCGGTGACCAGCAGGAAAAGGACCCCACCCTAGCGGCTGTATGGGAGGAAATTCTAAAAAAGAAAGGGAGAGCAGGGTACCGAATCACAGAAGAATGCCTTCAGAAGACCAACCACAAAGGGGGATGGAAGGTGGTTATTCCGAAAGAAATGCTGAGGCGACTAGCGAAATGCTGAGGCGACTAGTAATGGAATGCCACACCCTCTAAGGACACGTCGGGATGAAGAAAACATACCATGTCTTAGAGGAGGATTTTACGCATCCACACATGGTAAAACAAGTACGGAAAATTGCAGCTGGGTGCGATATGTTCCAAAGGAATAAGATACCGAACCAGATCAGCTACGCGAAAATGCAGACGATCCTGCCAGAAGGGCCAGGAGATCTACTATCCTACCACGGAGAAACGAAATACATTCGTCTAATGTAGCAAGCTTATTTCCCCTTTGGGTTCGTTTCAAGTCACGGCGCGTCGTTTTGTCGAGCTTGAGGAGTAATAAATGCATGAGGATGCGGTCTCGTTCGTTAACTTCGACAGTTTTCAGTGCTGACAAGTGTAACTGGGCTGTGCTTATCATTGCAATGAGTTCTGTCGACGATTCCCTTTGCATGCTCGGGATGCCGAAAGTAGCGGAGAGGTGACGATCGACGATCTTATCCTTGTGCTCGAACGTTTCCTTGAGCAGGTTCCAGGCCTCCAGGTAACTTGCGTTTGTCGTATCGAAATTTCGCAATAGTCTTTCGGGCTCTCCCCGAAGATATGATCAAAGACATTTTAACTTTTGGGTGTCGGCGAGGTCTGAACATAGACCCATTGACAATTGGAAGTCTTCCTTACAGCTGATCCACTCCTCATATTTACCGTTGAATTTTGGTAGAGCCTGCTCAGGGAGGCGCGTTGTGGCTGCTATGACTCTCAACGGATTTGGTGAGAATTGCTGCGGGTTCGGTACATTGTTTGTGTCGCTTCCATATCCCATCCCGTTCCTATGAGACGGCAATATTCTTCTTCCATGAATGTACGAATTGCTGAGTGATCACCTGTGGGATCGAGCTCTTCTAAATCGTCCGTTATATCGTTCAGCTCTGCGAAATTAGTTGCGAGTCGCTCGCTGTAAAACTTGAGAATCGCGGGTTCCAGATTCTCTTTTTCAGCGTCTAAATGTTTTTTATAGGTCGTGAGCTGTCCTCTGATGTAACCTCGTTTGCGGATGAGTCTATTCTTCATTCTCTGTTGTTCCTCCGAAAGAGACATGGTCGTGCAGTTCGAAGTGAGTTGGAAGGATGTGAACGTTGACCGGTGAACCGAATTGACAAAAAAATGGCGCGAGCTTATCGTCTGGCGATATCGACGATGAATTTGATTGCCCTTGTTTCTTCTCGGTCACAATCACTAAAATATCACACTATCACTGTAGAAACACTGTGGATAACGATTTATTAGATAGTCGGTAGACTGTAATGATTAAGCCCGGATCGCGTGGAATCCGGCTCAAAGGACCAAAATGTGCGATACTTCGGGACCGCGCGGTAAAACTTCGACCTATCGAGGTTGTAAGGCTCGATGTACACGCTGGCGGTGACGCAGTCTCTAGGTATCTTCATCAGGAAATTTAATCACCAACGACTTAATTAGTTTGTTTTAACAGAAACATTTAATTTATTGAAATGTATGTGTTGCGCGAAACTGAATGTTAGAATCATTGAAGTGAGACAAAGTGATTTCGCTGGAGAGTCGCCTCCAGGTACAATGTGAAATCTTAGCTAAGATATACGGGAGACGATCTTAACTGTTGTCCAGTGGTTATCGATGCGTCTCGGTCGAGTTAGAAATTTAGACTGACGCTTCTGAGTTGGAGATGAGAAGTTTTCAAAAAAGTAAGGGTGCGAAACGTAATTTTTTATGAACACCATTGGTGCAGAATTAAGAGGAGGAGGATTATTTTTTTCATCACCAATGAGGAAAAGGAAAGTTGTTGGGAGAGAAGGGTGTAACGCGGACATCGCTGTAGGACCCAAAATTAGCCGTCCGAAAAGTCACGCGACGCGTCAATCGCTACAACAAAACTTTCCGCGCTTCGCTCGAATGCTGAATGGGCGATTAATATGGGCCCTAATAAAAGAGATTAAGAAGTTAATCTCTTTTATTAGGCTGCACAATGGTCCTCGAGGGTGGTCCGCGCTGCTCTGGCATACATTTTATTTTTTTTCCCATATCTGAAATTCTTTACCGGAATAAAGTCCGACAGTAAAGGCTTAAAATTTTAAATGAGATAAAATTCGTCGTATCTGTTCGCCAAATGCAGTTATTGTTTGCTTCGAGCGAAGTGGTCCGTGCGACGTGGCACATCACTTATAATTTGGAAATTTCCTTTCTTTATTGATTGTTTGGGTAGAGAAATCGTCGTACCCGAACACATAATATTATTCATCTATGCATATTGTTGACTAAATTATCGTCTACTAATTTAAACTACAACTATATCCCATACGACGGAACAGTTAAATAACTGACTACATCAATAAATACGTGTTAGTTATAAAACATTCAAGTAACAAGTAATGTATTAGCAATGAAAATAGTATATATTATAAAAACTCTTTGTCGGGGATATAGTGGGCAAAAATCAACCTACAACTGATTTGATTCATTTAATTTTGTATCAACCGTATTTTATATTATTTCTTCATCCTTTATGCATTTCAGAATAATGAAGAGTTATTATATATGTAAAATGCAACGAAGCTCAAATAACAAAAATCATATACTTTCTTTGAAATAGTTTGCTATCCTAATCGCTAATGAAAGCGATAAAATTTTCTAAAACAAGCCTAATTGTTTTTCTAAATGTTTGTCTGAATAAATGAATAAAAAAATACTGACTAGGATCTTTTAGAATAATATGAAATAATGATTAAATTAAATAATACAAACATTAATCAGTATGAATCAAATATTATTTTCATGGCTCTTATCTCTTTGAAATCATTATTTTAATGGAAATATTATTTAATCTCACTCAATACAGATTTTCTTTTAGTAGACTTCATTTTCGTAGAGCAAGAAACTCAGTTCAACAAATAACGTCTATTTCATCAAATAAAATTGCAATGATTCGAGAAAATACTTGTTTCGATTAATGTTTTGAATATATCAATCTTTTTTATTCAATCATTTTTTATCATTTCTTCAAAATAAGGATCAAGTTATGAATGTTAAATCACTTATATATAACTTGAATGTAGCTAATCTAATGTTTCATGGGGGAACTCTGTTATATTGCTAATATATAACATGGTGACCTCGACACAATATAACATAAATCTAGCAATATTATATCCCTTACATATAACTTGAATGTAATAAATGTAATGTTGCATGGAGATAACATTGTTATATTTCTGGCATATAATATAGCTGTAACTGAGTTATATAACATAAGCCTAACAATGTAATATAACTAATATATACTATACATATAATAAATGGAATATAACTAGTTATTCTCATGTTATATAACTGTTATACTATATAGAAGTCACCAATGTAATATAACCTGTAACTTCCAACTTATATAACCGATATAAACTGTATTCACTGAGAACGGTAATGTTGTACAAACATAACTGGATTCACTGGGCAGGTATTTGTCAAAGTATTATCATAGCTCCGATGACTCTGATTTTCACACAAGCGAACATTCAGGCTGGTTTTTTGTAAAACTGGTATTTATTCATATAATCGTAATTTAATCGAAGAAATTGGCTTTGACATTCTTTATAATAGAGAGGCCAAATGTTGATACTGAAGAGAACGATCCTGCAGTACCATATTTTGTAATGGACAGACTAACCCAAATTTTAGTGATGTACCAGTTAATCTGCGCGACCCGAGTTGTATACAATACTTCTTGTGTTTCTTCAAAAAGATGATTTTGCTGGAGCAATTCCTCTCTTCTGGCTAGACGGGCCTTGCTCTCAAATGAGCTCCGCCGATTCTCCGGATCTATGCGATGGCGGTCCCTGTCTTCCGTAAATATCCGACACCTGGTTTCAATCTGGATGTCCAGCACATTCAACACTTTTAATATTGAACTAAATCCCTCATTGAATGATCCAGTCGTAAGGAATGCTATTGAAACATTGAGCTATCTGAACCTTTTTCAGCCCAGAATACAATGTTTCGGGGCCATACGGCAAACAGTTGAATTCAAGCTTTCATTTGCATTCTCGGTATGGCTACCCAAATATCTTTGAAGTAAATATTCTTTGGACAAATCTTCTTAAATAGGACCCTCCCTAGGAATTAGTTTCCGCTGCCTGTGGGAGTGAGTTGCGGGTACGCGTAAGACGCGTTCCGACACAAGTTACGCTCACAGGCTGCAACTTTTATATGACTTCGAATTTCGCTTTCAAACTCTAACACAGTCTCCTTAGAGATATAAATTAATGTTGTATGCAGCAAAATAAGTTAATGTTGAAAGTGTTACTTACATTTCCCCGCTTAAGCAAATCTCCAAATCCAACTACAAGCAATGTTCAGGGCTTTTCTGAGCTGTATGTATTATTTACTGACTATGAGTGGTACTGAGACGTGTATTAACTTAAACGGTTCGCATAATGCAATGGCCGATTAACCGGCATACAGTCGACCCCGAGACTCTAGTCGGTCGCTCCATGGAGCAGGAAGCTTTGCTTGGCCGTTGAACGACGCTAACACCTCTATCGATCGAAATCGATGGTTGTTGGACGGGGCGTTCGAGCGCTTATCCCGGCATCGCCGGAATAGTATATAAATCTATAAAACTGTTACAATGACGATATGCGATTATTGATAAAATTTACAATAGATATTTGGTGATGCAGGATGAAATTCTGGAAGAAAACGGTAACGGATTTCTTGAATGTATCATTACTTTCATTATATTAATTGCAAGAGTGAAAAAATGGTAGGTGCGGGAGTTTTACAAATGAAATTGGGGACAAACATAATACAAACACAGAGAAAAAGAAAAGAAAATGGCCGCACAACACTACCTTAAACACAAACCGAGTGCCATGGAGAGGTGGTGAGGGGGATAGAACGCGTTCACTCGTACATATGTGTAGATATATAGTCGAAGTCGCGAATGCCAAGAGTCGGACGGTGCTGGGTGTAGGAGTAGGAGAGGCAAGGTTATAAAACAACGCGCGCAGTCTGCTTGTTACCCAGACGCCGTAAACTCCGGGTATGAATCTGAATTATGGAATTATATGGCGCAGTAACTCATATCCTTGGTGCATGTAGGGTGGGCTCCGAGACCCCCTTAAATCATACGCTACACTCGTTTGCCCGATCTCCCTCGCTCGCGAGTCTCCACCCACTTCGCCAATCTTCCGCTACCTCTTCACCTTCTTTCTATACCTCTTTACTCATTCTGTCTTTGGTATTCGCTCTCGATCCCCATATATCCGCATATTGTTGTTCTTCGGTCATCTCCTTAATGTCTTTCATGATACTCGTTTTATATTATAATATTGCTATCTTCCTGTCACAATTTAAAGATTCACATAGTGTTGACAAATATGCATTTACCATTAGAGTTCGCATAGAGGCAAATCAGTGGAAGGAGGGGTTTATAAGGAAGAAATCAGCTGGGTTGTGTGAAAAACGATCATGGAACGAATTAACGCCCGTTTAATTTCTCAGTTAAAAGGGGGTGGGCAGGTGGGTTAACGTGGCGTTAGATGGAGATGGGTACAAGTCCTGGGTGAATTATGCTGTAAATGTGCCGAGAACTGAATGTTCGCAGAAGCGAAACGGGCAGGCTGGACCTTTATGATAACCATTAATGTCTAGTGCAAGCCATCCATAGGGAAACATCATGACAGTCATAGCGCCGCCTTTATGAGGTTCACGATACGCCAACGCTGCCTCTCCCTCGGTCTCTCGCTCTCTCTCACTTTCCCTCCCTCTCTCTCTTTCTCTGTCTCTCTGTCTGTCTGTCTCTCTCTCTTTTACTTCCCTAAAATATACAATACACATCTCTCAGTCTCAATCTCCCCTTTCTCCCTATTGTTCTTTCGTAGAGCCGTTGTACTTTTGATAAAACTATGTCTGAAAGCGGATCCCACTTCTACACAGCATGTTTAAGGCCGGAGATTTGCGTAGGTTATTTCAGTGCGTTAGAAGCCCAGCTTGTATACAGTGACACGCATAAATGTGCATGCACAAAATGTACCTTTATAACGATTGGCAGCATTCGCATCCAATCCTATTATAATATAATTGGAAAAAAATCATGTATTTTTGTCTAATTTAAAAGAAAAGTTGCAAATATTATGTAATAGTTGAAGATAATTCTGAAGAAGCATTTTTTTGTGAATGAAGGTGGCCTCGTTGAACAATAATGAAACACGTATAAATCATTATTGCAAAATATACAAATGGTAAACTTTTTCTTAAGGAGGGTAGCCACCCTGGCTGCATAGAAAATAGGTATATTTAGGAAAAACTCATAACCTTGAAAGTACAAAACTGTCGCGTCTCGACAAACAGAAAAAATAAAATAAAAAGGTCCTCAGAATAGATTTCCTTTTTGGGAAATTCCGAGGTAGTACGTGATTTTCTAAAAGTTTAAGAACTTAAAAACACAAAATAGGGTTGCTAATCATAAATCGAAGGGTTTTGAATGGTGAGGATGACTCAGATGCAAAAAAACACCCACCTAGTAAAAAGGAGTGACCGAGTGTGCGGCAGATGTTTTATTGCCACCTCGGGTTTTTCCAGTGGGCAGTCATTGTTCTAGACTGTCCGCGTCGTTTTTAGCGGGACGAAATAAAAATATCAAACTTGAGTCATCCCCACCCTTACATAGTGTCCTTTACCCCCAGATTGTTCTATCTTAGCAATTCTGAAAATTAAAAATTTTAAGTTAGTTCACACGACACAGTGAGAGGAGAAACATCTACCTCGAGCTCCTCAAGCCTCAAGCTAAACATTTTATTCTTGTTAAATTATATCAAGTTCTGCAAAAATAAACCAGTTTAAGTTGTCAGTCATCGCACGCGTAAAACCTTTGGTCGCACCTTCCGAAGTTCCCGAATCCATAACTACGCAGGTGAAAATACGGTAGCCTGTGATTCCTCTGCTATCGAATATCCGTTCGAGAGTTAGGAATAGACAAAACAAAAACGAAATATTTGTATAAGGGGGCGGGGGGGGCGATTTTAACCTTTTTATATGATTTTCTGAATGGAGAACCTTTCAAGAATATTGTGTGAAAATTTTAGATGAATCAGAGGTTTAAGCATCGCGTTTCAGATATGACTCCGCATATCAGAAAACATCTACCCGGCCCGAGCGCGCTATTGTTATCTAGCAACTGGTTCGAGATTATATCGATCCAGAAAAATTGTACTTTCGCCAAAACATAAAAGCAGAGACATTTCAACAAGTAACGCGTTAGCTAAAAAAATAAAAGTGACCATTGAAGATCAAGTTAAGGAGGATGTTAAACATATCGTGGGATAATAGATTTTTTATTAGTCTTTTCAACAATTGCTAC
>JAPYZU010002305.1:0-15619 GCA_030523005.1 Tryphoninae sp. B BG-2022a | reverse complement strand
TTCGTTCGTTCGTTCGTTCGTTCGTTCGTGGTTCGTTCGTCCCTTCTATTGTTCCGAAACGGTTGAAAAAATCCTTCGATAATTCATTTCGAGACAAATATATATCGTTCAAACCGGAAGCTTTGATTTTTGTATAGAATTTTTCATTTCGTTTTATCATCGGATAGAACAAATTCGAAAATATTCGTATGGTGGGAAAAGAAAATACGTAATTTTGTAGTAAGATCCACGAGGAATAATTCAATCGTTGGATGCAATTAACGTCTTTGTTATTTGGTGAGGTGATTAGTTAGGTGTACGTGCGCGCAGGGCCGCGCGCGCGTGCGCCTGCGTGTGTGAATTGAAATAGGTTTTCTTCGTTGAAAAGCCCTCGATTTGCATGCCGTTCACAAGTGCGTATGGCTACTATATCGAGGTTTGTTTCTCATTTGAATGTGAAATATGTTACTGATAACGTTTTTGCTGATAACTTGCTCTTAGCGCGTATGTATCCAATAGTAGCGATTAGTTCGAGAGACTATGCGGAACCGCTTGTTATTCTTTGTCTAATCTTCATAGCGCGCTCCGACCCGTGGAAGAGTTCCAAGTGCGATAAACGAGTACTAAATGAGAACGTCGCTCGCTCTCTTTTAGTTTTTCAAGAGCTGGAATTTGTTTCCAGCCAAGAAATCGTCCGTTTCGACACGACTCAAGATCTTGCCGAAGAAATAGCGGATTGTTCGTATTAAATTTACCAGTATCTATGGAGCGATGGCAAATTTTATAAAAAAACGTAATTCATAACGTGACGTTAAAAATATATTTTTTATCCTCGACTAAATGAACTTTCATCTTTCCTAAATACGAATTTATTCACGCGCGAAATTTCTTTGCCGTGACGATCAACGAGAAATCCTGCTTGATTTAGAAATTTTGTGACCTTTTTAACTGTGACCTGTTATATATACGAAAATCGATAAATATAATAATTAAATTTTTGTACATAGATTGGGCGAATCAACGTGTCTCGTGGCGATTGCCGTTACTTCACACCGGTTGTTAACGACTAATTTCTTGATTTCGCCGTAATTTCACAAGATTCAGATTTTTATTCGATTGTCAAAACTATTCTTACGGTGGAATATCCATTGTTGTTCGAGAATACGTTGCCACAGGGACTTGGACCTTGTCTGACGTAACTTGACAAAGCGGATGAGCCTAGAAAATTCACGTTACAGATACCGTCTAATTTCCTAATTGAGTTTCCGTTTTACTACATATGTATGTCCACGCGCGGCCACGACAATGTTTAATTAAGTTTTTTTTTTTCATATTTTTACGATTCTGATCTATAATCGACGGAACGTACGTAGGAAAATCGTGAAGCGCGCGGTTTACATCATTCTTAAAAGTCTAAATTGTTACTTTTATTTATTCCGATAATTTTATTGAAAATTGCTGCCGGAGTCAAAGAATTCGAGCTTAAGATATGTAGTACCTACTCCAGTCAGCCCCGGTAGCGCCTTTAATTGAACTTAATTAGCAATCCCCACTTCTTCGTGACGTTTCGTGAGTCATCTCGCGGAAACTCGTGCGCATGTCCTAGGCGGTTTAATCACGCACGAATTCTCCGGAAAATTGTACCTATTAAAAAAAACCCTCGTTCTCCCTCGATCGCATAAGACGAATGTAACGAGATCAACAGCTGGATGCTCGTATTGTTATGACAAAACTCTGGACACTTTGGTTCCAGCTGCTGTTTTTTTTCTGTGTCGAATAAACCGCATTTCCGTTTTCGCGAAAACTCATTGGGTCGAATTTTTGAGGAACTGGGCAGCATTGTTTAATGTCCAAATTTATATGTACATAAAAGAATACTTAAATCGTTATAAATTGTTGCAATAGGCTCTTAAGGTAGTTCTAACGTGACATTAAAATCGACAAATTATTGTTAGAACAACATACTCCAAATTCAAGGTCATCCAAGGTAATACGTACTTGCTGTATAATTACAAAAATTGCGAAAATTCTTTTCTTTAGATTTTTTTGAAACACTAAATAAAGTTTCTTTTTTGTTGCATAAAAATGTATGCAAAGTTTTGGTAGGTTTCACCGAATAGAAGCCAAGACATTTATGTTGAGATATTTCACTAATAAATATCTCAACTTCCGCGTGGTAAAACCTTCCAAAAATTATTAAACACGTACATATGACATCAAAGAAGATATATGAAAATTTTCAATAAAATCTTAAGAAAACGATAGAGCGATAGAACTATCTTAAATAAAAAAAACAACAAACGTACCTAAATATTACAATCATTCGAGTCGCAAAATTTTGAGAACGCCCAGCGGAACCATCGTGGCTCGAAAAACAAAATCATTATCATTATCATCGTGCACAAAAGATGTCGGTTAACGGCAAAGCGTAGCTCCGCCGAAGGGTAACGAGTTTCGGTGAGCTGGCGTCCACGTTGTATCTGGCGCGGAACGTAAAAGAGGGATGAATCATCCCTAGATATAAAACGAAGGAACGGATCGATATATAGGTACAATAGAACACCGCGTGTAACGGCTGCTTGCTCGGCTCCACACACGAGTCTCTCCGTCATAATTACTATAATCTGTAATCTGTACCTACACGTGTGTAACGGCGGTATATACGTGTTTTAATAACAATTCCAGATATACCTGTTTAACGAAAAGCACACGCATATTGTACTTAATGTACGAGCTTTTCCATTTTAGTTGTTCGATAGAGATGAGACGAGAAAATTAAGCCTTTCTACGGTCTCAGACGCGGCATGCGAAGGTCATATTGAGTCAAGTCGAGTTAACTCCAGCATCGATTATTTAAATGGTAAAAATGGTACAATATGGTTAGACTTGAAAATGACGGATGGTTAGACTTGAAATAAATCGAATACTTTATAGTTAGACTTGAAAAAAACGGATAGGCAAGCCAAATTTTTTAGGACAAGTAAGGGCTCATTAGAGATGCCTAATCCCCCGGAATCCAACAAGATTTCCCTTTGCTTAATTTTTTATTAATTATGTAATTATATATGATAAATAATAATAATAATAATAATAATAATAGTAATAAAATTATAATATGTTTACGTTATCCTGCATTGTTAGATAGCAAGGGCCTTTGGATTCCTTCCAATTATAATGAACAAAGATAACTTTGGCGCTTTCAATCCTTGGTCATATTCGAGTTATCGCAAAATTAGTTATACACAAATTTTTGAAAATAGAGTCCTCCACAAATTGTGTTAAACAAATTGTTTAAATCAAAAGGAAGTCCTATAATTAACAATAAACAATTGTAAATATGAATTACTCGTCGTAACGTTTTTTTTACACGGATATCGAAAAATCTTTTCACCAAAAGATTTTCAGTTTTTTCAAGATGACGGAGGAAACACAGGGAAATTTTGTTGGATTCCGGCAGATTTCGGCATTTCTAATGACCCTCGATTTGTCCAAAAAAACGTCACTTTTTGATTCAATTTTCTTATACTAAAATGGTAATTCTTGTTTCGTCTTATTATAGACGACTCCAACAGGTATAGCGTGCGAGGAAATAGGGGATATTTTTAAGCCCCAAAATAGGGAGATTATCACACTTGGTGGGCAATGACGTAACATCAACAATTGACAAAATTGGTTTGTTTGCTCTAAGCAGTAGATAAATTTGTCAACCATTGTACCGAAATTTAGTATGCGAAGATGCCCGGAAAGGATCACTCTTACAATTAGTTAGTATCGACACTAGTTCGACATGAATTGAAGATTTGAAATTTGATTTAATGATGATTTTTTCTCGCATTTAATTTGCGCAAAAGATTTCCTCGCCATTTTTGCCGATTCACGAAACATTTTTATGAAGAACTAATGACCCGCCCTGGCTTTGTATGGGTGTAATTTAGAAAAAAAAAGAAGTGAAACATGTGAAGTTACTGCGTTTGATTATAGAATTTCTTTATAAACAAGGTTTGCAACTTGAATTTTCGTTAGACAATACGAACAAATTTTGTTTGGAAGCGTATAGCTTGTCCATGGGAAATACGCTTAACGTTTAGGTCTAAGATCGCTCGGCCCGTGAATTATTTTCTAGGATATTTATCAGGATGATATTCTTTAAAGAACAATTGTAATTTATATTAAAAACCCTAGAATACTATCATATTCATTTGAATAATCAGGATTCGTACTGAATAAGAGTAAATAGCGTCTCAAATAAGGCTATTTTCAATTACAGTTTTAATGAAAGAAATAGTTACGGTGAGTCAATCGTAACAAATAGAGATATGCCATCTCTAGGATTTTTCCCTAGAATTTTAGAAGAACTACAATTCTCTAGTATACATCATTTTTGAGCATCTCTTAAAGTTTAGCCTACGTAATCTGTGTAAATTTATTTTTCGGCGACTTGGCTGTAAAATTTTTTTTTATACTTATAAAAAACTGAATTACGTTTTATTATATATATATAAACCGTCCATAAATGATTATGTAAATGATGGTGAAAACCGCATAAAAATCTGTAGCGTGGTCTAGAAGAAGTTAGCGGATAAACAGACAGACGTGGAAAGCGTTTTTTTACTATGTACAAAAGATGCAAAGCGTATAGCCTGATAAGCATGTCGAATCTGCCTCCACGGTGTTTCTTAACGAAACTTGGGGAATTATTACGATACGAAATAAAATTATGAAAATTATTTTTAAAAAACCTTAATTTTTAATTTCTACTTTTTTTTAATAGTAAAAATGAAAACTACTCAATGTCACTGCCAAATATGCACAATCATACAGCTTTAGCATATCCAGCATACTACTTTAAATAATACTTTAGCGAATGATGTAGAAATGGTGCGTTAGGCGCAACGAAAAGTACGGTATGCAAATGTTGGGACAGATTGTGTATTTGATTTTCTACAAATGGCTGAAATAGATTTGCACATATTATTGACAGTATCGTATGAGTTTGCGCAAGTAGTATGATATCTGGAAGAAATAATGGATGAAAATCATAATACAAGTCTGGTATATGTTAAAGCTGTTAAAAATATTCTTAAAGTTCAAGGTAAATCACGACATATGAATTCAAAGACATATCGCCACTTTATTGAGGATCATCCTAATAAATATATGCAATAAATGGGAGTTCTAGGCATTGCTGTGATTGCCCAAATGGCAGGCATATAGCTGATCGTTGTTCACATGTGGTAGAAATTATTTATTATTTATAACGTTCTAGATATTTGTCAAAAAGCTGTAAGGCCGGCAGAAATTTTGAGCTGTATTTTTAATAATACTGGACATTGTGTTGTAATTAATGAGAATAATGACGAGGACTAATACTAATATTTGATTTGTTTCGTATATTTATTAGTTTTATTCACGCCACCGGAGTATAATATGCAGTTATTGTTAAAAATGATTGAATATATAATTTGTTTCGAATAAAACGATATTCGTGCGTCTAAACATAAAGATTAAAAAAATAAGATTTTAACATTTTTTACACGAGTTTTACACTAAGTAAAAAGGAATTGAAAACATTTCTCATTATAGGGAGGTGTTATAGTATAAAAAAAAATTTCTGTTACATTTTGGTGATTCAATGTATGAAAGAACATAGTTAAAAACATTATTCGGGTTTTATTTGTTTTGTAGAAAATCGGATTTACGTTTCAGCATTATTAACAAGTTTTATTTTTATATCTTTTACTATCTAGTATCTGGAGAAGGATCGTCATTTGTTAATTTTCAGTTTTAAGAAGAAAAAAAAAACAAGAAAAAAAGGGATAAGTTTTTCGTTTTATGTAAATATCAGGAAAAATATTTAAAATTGAGAGCTTAAACTTCATGTGAATCTTTTTTATTTGGTACCAAAATAAACACCTTCGTATTCGACATGCTTCCACGGCTATACTTTATTTTAAAAAAACCACATATCTATTCTTAATAAGAGATTTGTAATTTCAAATGAAAACTTCACAACGTGCCATGTGCAAATATCAATTTGTTATACAATATTTTCGACCACACTTTGGCAGTATCGATTTTTTCAATGTTTGATTAAGGTAGTAGTCTGCTTTAGAAGCCGAAAAAAGCGCGTTTTCAGCAATTTTTTTGAAAGGGAAGGAAATGATTGCGGTAAATGAAATTTTGAGACGATAGTCTATTATATTCAGGCTTTAAAAAACAATTTTTCTGGGGCGCCTGGAGTCTGCACTTGTAAATCGGTAACGGTGATGGAGGTCGTGCGATGCATCGGAAACAGTCGAACTAAATTTTTTTTAGTTTTTATAAATTCCTTTTCTATATGAACTACAAAAATACCGAAGAAATGATAAATATCCAAATTTTTTCGAAGTTTGAAAAAAAAATTCACTTTTTTGAAAAAAAGATTCACTTTAAGTTGCAAAACAAGTAATTTAAATAGTACTTTTTTCCAACTTTTTTAGTTCAAATACAAGATAATTTAATACTGAAGCTAGATCACTTTGATTTTTTTCGATCGGACATATATTGTTTTAGGTATCACCGGCATCGCTTTCTAAAACTTGTGAAAACGGGCTTTAAAGTTTTCGGTTCAAAAAAATATAAGTTTTTGGATACTTACACTAATTAGATGTTAATCAGCTATCCCCGGGCCATACAACAATCCTTCGTCTTCTTCCAAAAACTCGTTTTGGCGGAGGCTTTCCGATCTTCGAGCTGTACGTGTCTCCTTACTGGAAAATGATGCGCACCGGTTCTCCCGCGTTATGCGCTCAGCATCGACGGTGTCAGCAAAATGTTTGCGTTGCTGCCCGTTGACAATATTGAGGAGCTGCATGGTAAAAAGCACAGCTGAATAACCCTCGTTGAAAATGCCTGCCGGCATATTTGCTGCTATTTCGACGATTTTATAGCCGGAATTTACGTGTTTCGGATTTAAGTGCCGCACAATCGAATTGAACGATTCCTTCGAATTTTGAGTGTGTCCGCCTAAGCACTGCGTCAATCGTTACTTGAAAGATCTTCGTACATTGGACGAATGTGTTTCTCTACATTGCCATTAATTAATCTTGTCGGGTATTTGAAAGATGCCAGATTATTCGCCGCTTGAGCTTTGCGCCATTCGCACCAACTCTCCGCGCTTTCTAGACACTTTTTATGCCGAGGATTTTTATCGGTGGAACAATAATGGTCTAATGTTGCCATAGTAGCTCTCTTCATACCTTCTACTGAGTTCATATTTCGATGAATTGACAGACCGTAGTAAATCGTCAATTTCTTAATGACACTCCTCGTTAGCCCCTTCTTTCCTCCAAGTTTCTCGGTTTTTCATTGAATTCACTTTGAAATTATATTTCAAAGGACGGTTTGATTTTTTCAGGTATATACGAGTATATTCAGACAATAAAGTACATGAAGGGGCGAGCGCGCGCGTTCGGGTCTGCCCGAGCATTCGCACCTGCTCGACGCGCGGCCACTACAACTGATACTAATTTCGAAAATATGGCGAATTGGCCTCTAAAATTTTCAACACATATTCTTGGATAGTTTTGGAATAGATTTAAGACAAGAACGAAAAATGGACTTTTTGAAGCCTGTAAAGCAGACTACTGTCTTAATGTGAATAATTACGAGTGTAATGTAAATAATTATTTTTAGGCCATTTGGAAAACTTCTAATATTCATTGATTTCATTCGGAAAATGTGAAAAAGTGCATTTGCCCAAATATGATTACGATTATCAATTATTTTCAAGAACCAGGGACATTGTATATTAAACATCAATTTGTTCCATCATCCAGGAAATTCAGCACATTCGTGCCAGCATTGAACTGCCAGCAGCGAAGTGGTCTCGCGAGGATGCCGAGAAGGGAATCATTTTGCAAAGTAGCATGACTGAACCACATATTCGAACGGTCTTGATATTATTCTTAATATCATTGATCGGCGATCTTGCTGCTGTCACAATAGTCGATCACTATCCAATCAAGGACGAATACGTTCTCGAGCACCAAGTTACGTACAAAGATGCCATAGCCGAAGCGAAAAATCTCACAATGTATCCAGGTAATATTTATCTATCGATTGTATATTGGTAAATAAATGGTGAATATAAAAGTTAAGTTAAATGAGCTGCGCGCTCATTTAACTGTTTCTCGTATCAACGTTTCGTATCTAAATTCTGTGCTGCCAAATTGGACAGCCGGCATGGACCGAAAAGGTACGGGCTACGAGGTAAAATGAAATCTCGTCTAATCTCTTATCTCTCCGCGCAATAATAATAATAATGATAATCGGAATTTACGAGTCAACCAAGGGAGGTCTCCTGAAATCTGTGCAAACATTGTTCGAGCGTCTGGTCCTATAAAATAAAACTATTGCTTGATCATACGGGGAGGACAGTGTGCATTTGTCATTTCAATTTTTTGTCGGTCGAAAGGGTATGCTTCGCATGTATACATAAAATGCATCCCACTTGTTAATATTGTATAATAAATGTACTAAGATATCGTACATCATAGAGATGTAAAAGTATCTATGGAATAATGCATTTATGAAGTAACTGACAACCTTTGCTACGACCAGTTCGGCGACCTGATTTTAATTGAAATTCAAGAGTATCTTAATGTGATGAAATTTTAACCGAACTTCAATGAAAATAATCAATTTAATTTTTGAGTTCATATTTGACACAAGTACGGAATTAGGCGCCAAATTTGTTACAACCTTAACTCCGAAACGATGTTGATTGTCCAGCCCAACTGTCTAAAATACTTTCAAGTTCGTCTCAGTTGCCGGTCCGTCTAATTTACGTCGTTGGCCGCTTACCTATATCGGATCATTTTTCCCAGACACTGTTCACAGGATTAAGTGAATATAATAGTAAGAAGCCAACGTATTATACGTACAATTGAAATTTCGCACGTATAGTTGTGACAAGAATTAGCAAATCTCAATGGGCACCTGAGGGATTGTCGTTGCGTAAGCTTCACTGGAATAAGACTCTAATTAATGTGAATGGATGCCGTATGCATTTGGCCTGGATACTTATAATTTGACAGCGATTTAATGACCGCTTGTTTGATGTTGCACGCCCTCTTTGCATTACCAAGAAACGCGAAAGTCGAAGGTCGAGCTAGTGAAATCTTTTTCATGAATATATATTACATGCACTGACAATTGTCCTATTATTTGAGTTTGATCGTGTAGTTGATCGCGTATTGCCATTATTTGCCTATAAAAATACTCTATCTTTATAATTATTTAGTTTAGTTTTAATTAATTAATTAATAATTCATGTATGGTATTATTATTAAAAATAATAAAACATTAATTATAATAAGGGATTTATTCATTTTAGGTCCTATACCAGGATGCAAGGAGTGCACGAGTTCTGAGATGAGGTACTGCAGAGACGAGAGTGTCCTTAACGATCACTGTTGTTGCGATGGCAGTTATAATAGTACGTAGTACATTGTTTATTATTTAAAAATCATTTCTTCATTGATTGCTCAGATTTGACTCGTCAGTCAAATCAACAAATTTAAACCCGTTGAATACATAGGCGCTTATGGCGACTTTTTTAACACAAAGCCTGCAAAACGAAGATATTTCTTATATCCATTACTGAGCAACAATTAAAGAAATATGTATATTAGGGAGATTTATGTATATGCTCGTTGTCCTTCGTTCACGCATCGTGAACGGCGCATAAAACGATTCGTACGTATCGTTAAAATGACAAACCGCGAGGGGAAACAAAAAATAGGGAACTGATTGCCCTTGTCGAACTGTAGCACAAAAATAATACGTATTCTATTCGTAATCGATCGAGGCAATCACACGCAAAAACACGATTTCTCGAAGAATCTGGGTTAACGTTTTCTCTCGTTTTCTCTCCTCTCGTTGACAGGACGTTGTGACTATCCATTCGTCCATCGTTACATATTTTTATGCGAACTGGCCTTTTATGGCCTCTTCTTAAAATGAGCGAGATGAGTGATCTTCCTTAGAGACTTGTAGTTTCGATGCGTTGAAATGTGCAAGTCAGCTTTCATCAAATTTTGCTGTACAGGAGTGAATTGTGATAATCCAAATGGCGTGTCAATAGTTCAACTAATCACACGATCGAAAAAACGTACTCATTGACTCATATAATGCTGGATAACGTTGCAATTTTTACAAACGACAAACTATTTTGGAGCGAATATTCAAACTTTTACTGTCAGGCACTTTCACTGTATGCAGACAAATTTTTAATTGATTCTTTATGATTGCAGTAAAACAGTAAGATAACATAATATACTATTCGGCTAAGTCGTTTGACTGTTCGCCGAAAACGAGTCTTTTAGCGATGAATTAGAAGGCGCTTTCTTTTTTTTTATAACATGCAGTCATCGTCGATATCTCATATGGTGTATCCAGCACTTTATATTCAAGAGAATAATTATTAATCAAAACCAAATTGTGATCTATTCCACTGCTTCTCTACCAATTTTTGGCCCGTAAGACTCGGTCGCGTGGAGGAAGATTTGTGATAATAAAAAATAAGTTTCCGTTGAAACAAATTTTATATGCAAAAATCAAATATAACGTTTGTAACAAACGCCGTGTGTAGGTACGTGTGCGCTTACATGTGTATGCGCGCTATCGAACTACAAATTCACACTGCTATAATGCCGGAATGAATAAAAAAAAAATTACAGTACACGTTTTTAGCGAATCTTTCGTCATTTAGAGTGGTTACATTCAAATTTTTGTGAGAATTCTGAAGCAAAAATTCGTATAAATATAAACACGATTGAAGATCTAAATTGGTGGAAAATAAACGCAAGTATTGGCACCCTTCCAATTAGAACGCAGAATGTTTGTATTGAAATTTTATCGGATGCCTCCATAACAGGTTGGGGTTGTTATTGCAATAAAAATGCGGCTTGAGGTTTCTGCAACACGGAAGAGAGGAAAAGCACATCAAATATCTTGAATTACTGACTACCTTTATCACATTGCACATCTTTTGCTTCCAATTTAATAAATTATGAAGTTTTACTGTGGTTGCATAACAATACAGAGATTGCGTATATAAATAGAGTGGGAGGCGGACAATACTCTGGTCTTGGTGAACTCTCCCGAAAGATTTAGCAGTCGTGCAAAGGGAGGAAAATATAGCTCAAGGCTTCTTACATTAGTTCAATAGATAATGTAAATGCTGATAAGGCATCGCGAGAGTCGAATATATATGGCAAATGAGGATTATCACAATTCGCATTTGGGCAAATTGAAAATCCATTTGGTACGTTTTCCATCGACTTTTGTATCGAGGTTAAATAAAAAATGTAAAAAGTTTTACTCTCATTTGTCAGATCCAGAACCCAAAAAGTCGATGCTTTCACCATTTCATGGAAACAAGAATATTTTTACCAGCTTGGTTTTCCCAACCATGGTACCCTTTATTTACACCTCTCTTGATAGAGTCCACGATTCCATTCGACAAAGCTATAGATGTTATGATCAATCTCATTACAAAATCAATTCTGAAGCAATACGAAAGTAGCTTGAGGTTTTGGTGAAATTTTACGCAATCAAACAATATTGATATGTATCAAGCAAAAACTCCAGGAATAAAATCAAGTTTCTAAATAATAGATCCAATACGAGTATAGGATGCGGTGCTTACAATATAGATCAAACGATGATTTACCTTATTTCTGCTTATGATGTAAATTCGGATGGACTAATTGGATGTTCCATGAAAGGGATTCATAAGATAAAAGGCTACTAAACCAAATTATAATTCAACTTGGGACATAACACTCGTTTTAGATTATTTGAAAAGGCTCCAACCTCTAAAAGATCCGAAACTCATGGAAACTACTCAGAAAGTAGCGACATTATTAGCTCTTACATCTTAAAATTTCAAAGACTACAGAATCCAGCTTTTATAAAAAAATAATATTAAAAATAACGAAAAAGAAAAGCGAATACAAATTACAGATCAAATAAAAACATCAAAACTCGGATCTTATCAGCCAAAATTGATACTACCATTTTCCAGAGATAGACCAAAAGTATCCGTAGCATCGATAATTCTTGAATATATTGAAATAAAAAGAAATTAGCAAGATGAAAGTAATAAGAATCTTTTTGTTACAACTGAAGAAGATGATAGACTTCTACCCCACCGTTTATTAAAAAAAACTACTTCAACCCTCTATCATCTTCACATCTGTGATATCTGTGGAAAGGATCTAGAGGGTACAAAAATATAGTACACGCCGTTTGACACCCAACATCTTTTATTTTACGCTGATTCGTTAACAGCAGCAGGACAGCAGTGCTCGAGCCTTGAGCTCTACGCTAACTGATTTCTTATAAGTCCTTGTCGTGTAGTGAGCCTTTCGCAGGGCACATCTCACTCATCCTCACTCATACTCACGCCTCACTTCTACTCGCCTCCAAGTACGAGTACCCGTACACTACACATTATACTGATAAACGGTGTGCTTATTGTTTATTTTGTTACGGTATATGTGTTTGTAAACAATGTGCCGGAACGTGTTAGTGCATGGGGATATATCTCCTAAACGCGCCACCTAATTTTTCAAGATGAAAAATTAGGTGGCGCGTTTGTGGCCTCTACTCGTCTACCTGCATCGCGTAGTCATTTTCGCAATGCATCTTCTCTTATGCAATTCATGCGGGATTGTTGTAATATGAAAATCTAATCCCGATGTTTCTCGTGCGAAAGGAAAAATAGACGGTACGGGAATTTTTGCAATCCGGCAGCTAGGCTGCCGAACATATTCGATTGCATTCGGAGGTCCTCGAGTCCAATACGTTACCCTATAGTGGGCCGGCGAAAAAGAGACCCGGTGTCAGTGGTGCTCCTTTGGATTTTGTCATTTTCTATTTTCGCGCGTGTTACTATTACTATTATGAAAATTTCTTTTCCATTTGGCAACTAAATTATTGAAGATAGGGAAAAAAATATAAAGGATACCGATGGAGAAAAACTTTCCCTTCTGCAACTTTCATCCTAAAATTGTCCCTGATTTGATCTTCGTTCTCAAAATAATACACATTGTTACTTTATTAACCCTTTTAACCCTTATTTACGAGGGTAATAATTAAAATTCCTAAAAATTCGGAATCGGGTCCAAATAATAGGCCCTTCTTGATTGCACTGTTTACTTTCAGTTCGCTCACTAACCTGTTAGTAATACCGAATTGCATTCTGTTGGATATCCGGGGCTTAACCTAGCAGCTTTTTTCTTTTATTTTACACTTTGCATTTTCTTCGCTCGCCAGTGGACACCGTCCTGAGAGTAAGCTTGCAAAAGACTCTCCGATGAACATCTGAATTATTCGTGAGAGTGAATCTCACAGAATATATTGGTACTACACGATTTGGCATACAATACTAAAATCTTTGCCTTTCCGTGCTGGATAACCAAAATACATTTTTAATGGTTTGCCATTGCAGTAGGTACAGGGAGATTTTATTCACCCATCCTAATTAATCGTAAACTAACCAATGAGCTCCGGTACTTAATACCTATATAATATGATAGAGCGACCACCTCGTCAGGAATAAAGGCTTTGTAAAGAAATTGTCAAGAATGCGTGGGTGAGATATGCCATTGCGTATTTCGTTCAGGGTAAAAAAAGAGAGAGAATGCTAGATTCATGGCGAATATTCGATTGAGCTGTACATCACTAACATGTCGCCACCCACATTTGCCTTAGAGGAAAACAAACCCAGGCTCAGGCTCACCTAGAGTTGAATTCATGTATTTTTACCAAAACAAACTTTGACTCTAAAGCCAAAAGATCCAAGTACAAGGTCCCTATAATATGCCTTTGATAGAAAGTCTTAACGGATTTGAAGTCTTAGCATCCAATTGTAAGTAAGAGAAATAAAAGACATGATTACAATGATTTTTATTGAGCGAATGATAAATGGGGGTTACGTCATAATCATTTTATTTTCATATTACGAATAATGTGAAGTTCCACTATCTAGAACTAATAATAAAGGTTGTTATTTATTGTCCAGGATACGATGAGCTGGATTCATCTAATGGATATCGTCTATGGATATTTTATAACAAAGATGACCGCTATTGCCGGGTACCGCCCATTGCCCGGGGTTCTCCTAATTAATTTTTGTCACGAAGGGTAAAACCGTGGTGTGTGCACATTTTACGCGCGCACACACAGACTTCCATATGTCATAGAAATATCAGATACGGCGTAGCCATGCACTCTTACGTTAGGCAAACGAAGTGAGTGCATTGAAGTGAGACAAGAGCATTGAAGGTACGCGTGTGCACGAACTCGCGATACGCGAAGAGACTCGGGAAGAATGCGAGTCATGTAGATGCGATTGTTCCTCCACATGGGAGTCGGAATTACTCTTATTGTTCTGTATATATATTAGACTGTGTCATTTTTGGGCAACTTTTTTTTTCTTCCTACTAACTAGCTTTAAACTTATAAAAAGGTAAAAAAATAAGCCTGTATAAATTTTAGCTCATAATATTAATATTTAGAGGTCGCTTAAATACATCTCTATTTCCCATTTAAATAACACAGGGGAAAAAATGTCTGTCGGAATTTTATAACACGGTCATGGCATATTTCACAAATAAGCTGCCGGTCAATTCTTATGCAGAATTGAATGCTCTGCAAAAAATACCTCTTATACTTTTTTGATAAACTTAGCCATTCAAGAGATATTCGAGTTCAAAGTGTATGAAAATTCATCGTGTTTTGTTAATATTACAGCAAATCTATCGACTCTGTTGATAAACATCAAATGACTTTTTTTGTAGATTATTAAATTTACTATCCAAATTCTTTAATTTATAGTTAACAAATGTTGATAGATGGTTTTTTTAAGGCTTTAGACACTTATTTTTTGCCAGAAAACTGGTTCTGATGAGTGTATTGCTTGTCGCAATACATGTATAAAAATTGGACAAAATACTCACGACTAAAATATCATTCTTTGTACCCAATAACAAAGAAAAACGATATTTCTTAAAATTTTTTAAAACAACTTTATTCATTAAAAATTATAAATATTTCATAATTTGTTACAGAGGACAGGTTTTCTGGCAAAAAATAAGTGTCGAAGTCTTAAAAAACCATCTATCAATATTTATTATCTATAAATTAAAGAATTTGGATAGTAAATTTAATAATCTACACAAAAGTTATTTGATGTTTTTCAATAGTTGATAGATTTGCTGTAATATTAACAAAATGCGATCGATTTTCATACACTTTAAATCTTGAACTTGAATATCCCTTGAATGGCTAAATTTATCAAAAAAGTATAAGAGGGCTTTTTTGTAGAGCATTTAATTTTGCATAAGAATCTGCCGGCAGCTTGTTTGTGGAATATGTCATGACCGTGTTAGAAAATTCCGACAGAATTTTTTTTTCCCTGTGTTATTTAAATGGGAAATAGATATGTATTTAAGACACCTCTAAATATTAATATTTTAGGCTAAAATTTATACAGGCTTCTTTTTTTTAACTTTTTATGAGTTTAAAGCCTGTTAGTAGGAAGAAAAAAAAACGTTGCCCAAAAATGATACAGTCTAATATATAAAATTTA
>JAPYZU010002304.1:0-22622 GCA_030523005.1 Tryphoninae sp. B BG-2022a | reverse complement strand
CTAGAAAAAAAAAGCTAAATTCTAATCAATAAAAGATGTCTAGATCAAAAAATAAATTCTAAACTTATTTTCTAAGACGCAAGAAAACAAAAAAGAATGCAAGCTGTCTAGATAACAAACTAAATTCTAATGAATGAAAGTTGTCTAGATCAAAAAATAAATTCTAAACTTATTTTCTAAGACGCAAACTAAATTCTAAACTTATTTTCTAAGAAGTTCTTGCCATTCTTGATCCTTTTTTCACAATACGAATTCAATTTCCGTTTATTTTCTCCTTTTCTATTACCAAGCGAGAAAAACATCTGAAACAAAAACATAAATTTGTCAATATAAATCTTTTTTTTGCCAATTTTTTCATATAATTTGTAACTTACGATTAGAAGCAAACCAGCTAAATCCAGAAATATCCCAAATCTATAATTTCATAGAAAAAACAAAAAAACAAAATTATTAAAAAATCTTTCAAATTGCAAAATTAATATTCTTCTTTCTCACCTTGTTCCTTTCTGTATTGCAGCGACATCTATCGGACGCCGAATTCGAGGCTATACTCCAGTGCAGCCGTTCAGAATTTTATCGACTACCGCAGTGGCGCCGTAACGAGATCAAGAGACGAGCCCGTCTGTTTTAAGAGAAAGAAAACAAAAAAAAAACAAATTAAAAAACAAAAACAAAATTAAGAAAAAATAATGCAAGCTTAAAAGAAGAAACAAGAAGAATTAAGAAAAGAGAGAGAGAGAGAGAGAGAGGGAGAGAGAGAGAAGGGTAAGCAGAGAAATAGCGAGAAAAAAACAAGAAGTAAAAAAAAAAAGAAAACACGAAAAAGCAGAAACAAATAATTAATTATTACCGATAACTGCCGTTCGATATGTATAATTTCGATACACCAAAATGCCACCTAATTTTCACCGTGCCACTAAGATATTCGGTGGTGTGCGTTACATTCCCCGCTGAATGTTAAGTAACAAAAAAAAAGAACGAAAAAAAAAAGAAAAAGAAAAACCCAAAAAAAAAAACAAAAACTGCTAATAAACATTCGTCGCTAAAGAATCGTCAACCTGCACCACGCAACGACATTAAAAACACGCGAAAGAAATACAAAAATACGATAGATGATAAAACGCAAAAAACAAAAAAGAAGCAAACTAGCAAAACCGATAAAAATCGACGAACGAACGAAAAATCACACACACATACACACACACACGTAACACGCGCATATTCGCATCCACGAATTTTTAAACAGGACACACGGATTGTTCGTTCTACGAATTTTGTTTTTTTTTTTTCTTGATTTTTAATTTAAACATATTTGTCGACTAAGAAGAATTATAAAAAAAAAAAAAATAGCTATAACAAGAAACAAAACAGCAAATAAATAAATAAAAACAGAAAACAAAAATAAGCGTTTCGATGTTGGGGAGCGAGCGAATATTTTAAAGAATATGATTAATATTATTATTATTATTATTTTGTTGTTATTGTTTTTTTTTCGACGACGAAACGGGCTAATGCTTAAACATTTAGAGAGAAAAAAGCGTAAGCGTATGAGAGAGAGAGAGAGAGAGAGAGAGCAGGCCACGAGTCACTGCCATTTTGCGAGAAACTCCATTTTCTTTTCTTTGTTTCAATTTTTCTTTCCTTTTGATTTTATCATTATCACTTTTAATTCGCAAACTCGCTGTAGGCAACGAATTTACGGAGGATTCTATCGTAACGAGGAAACGCTGTCGCGCTTCAAACGCCCCCCCCCCCACCACACACGTGCGTAAGATTATATATATATATATTAAAAAAAGAAAAAAAATTAAAAAAGAAAATGAATATTAAATACCGCGTTGTTATTCATCGTCGACGATCGAGCGATTTTAATCCGACGGTCGACGAGAGAGGCTGAGGTGTTTAGTTTAGAGCTTAAAAAAAAACGAAAAGAAAAAAAAACTAACGAAAAGTAACAAAAACAAAAGAAAAATTCTTTGTACGAAAATAAGACGAAAAAAATCGCCATGGTTTTCTGAACTCTTTCGACTCGGGCGCCACCACGCGCATGCGAGCATTATTTGTACTAAAACGAAGAACAAAAAACGATTTTAATTAATCTAAGCGCGTTCGTTGCGTACTCCCTTAAATAACACGTTTTTATTCGTCGCCCGACAATTTTCGTTATTATCTTTTTCTTCCATTTTCTTTTTCTTTTTTTTTTTTATATATAAATTGCTAAATGACTCGGTTGTAATGAGAAGAGAATGTCTGTGTATAACATTGAGAGAGAGTGAGAGAGAGAGAGAAAGGAAATTGAGATGGAACGTTGATAAAGATGTGAACGCGATAAAAAAAAATAAACAGAAAAGAGAACGAGTCGTAGACATTTTGCGTTACTCACACTCATACTCACACACACACACACACACACACACACACCAACACACAGAGGACACAGCTAAATTGTAACTACAGTGTGAGAGACCTATCGCAGGCAGAGCGAATGACAGAAGGACGATGAGATTGTTAGCGAAAGAGAATTGGAGAAAACGAAGCAAACAAAAAAAAACATATTGCTTCGCTAGATGAAAGTCCCATATGTCCTACGAGTAAACAAAAACAAAACTTCAATAAACAAAAAGAAAAAGGTTACTATCAGCTATACGACAAACGCTAGAGTATCTATAAACAAAAAAAAGGGAGAAACAATAAAAAAAACAATTAAACAAATGCTACTATTTGTCCGTAAGTTTAATTAATTAATCTTGCTATATAATTTACCTTAAGCGAAGGCGAAACGAAAGAAGAAAAAATAGGAAAGTAACGAGTAACGCGGGACAACTTGTAATTTAAGATGAAACGCCCCGCGAGTGTCCGACGGCAAACTTATTTTGGTTGAGACAAACAACGATGCGGTATAAGCTCGTTTGAAACGAGCAGTGTAAAATCCTAATGAAGCGAATAAAATTCGAGACTCGATATTCGATCGGACGATTGATTGTTTGATTGTTTTTTTTTTAATTAATTAATTAATTAATTCTTAATTTTAAACATATCCGCAAACTCCTGACAATGATCGTCAAATTTATCGTCTGTGGGCACGCAATTTAATAATAATAGTTATAATAATAATAATGCGGAGTTTGTGATGAAATGAAGCGTGAGATTCATCGAGCAATGTGTCACGAACAATGAACATTAATTTGTATTTTTCATTCGATCCCTAATGCCTACCCGCCATCCCTACCCTCCCCAGAGTCATGTGCCTATCGATAAATGTCCTTAGACATTTAACGCACTCTATGCAGAAAATCGTTATAGATATTATATTGTATTATTACTATACCTATAGTATAGTCGTCGCATATTGTACATTCGTACAAGTGAAACAAAAAATAAACAAAAAAAAAACAGGAAAACAGAATGAAAAACTTAAAACAATGTCAAACGCCATGTGAGGGTATCGTATGCATCGACGTTGCCTCGAGCCGAGCATAAATTTTTGTCATTTAGAAAACACAAGAAATCATTATGATTTATAGTTATATCTTTTTAAAGTGGACCTATCTTCGGCTTGGGCAATTTAATTGCTGTTGCGAGACAACGTGAGATGCTAGAAACCCATGTATATCGGGCGATTCGAGCCGATGTAAAAGTTTCCGTTGTATAAAGCACACACCGCTTTCGCTAGTCCATAAAGTTCAATTATAACATGCAAGAGAAATGAAAAATTATGGGAAAAAGAGTATTACATGAAGTTTTGGCTTTTATTGAGAATTCCTTACCTTGGAGTTATCGAGTGACGAGTTTATTCGGTCTCGTTTTTCTCACGGAGTACGACGAAGCCTTCGAGAACGCTGGACAATGGTTGATAACGATCGTCGACGAGCTCCGCTCGTTCCCCGGCACCGAGGAGTAAGGGCGTCGTGTGCACATGTCCGGCTTTTATCACTTTTGGATTTCCAACTTTTCCGACAATGTCTACCGCTTGACCAACTCGCACTGACACTGGAATAGCCTGCACAATGATAATGATACTCGAGAATTATAGATTACAAACATTTTCGAACTGATCGCACAACGCACGAGGTGCACCGGCAGCCATTTTGAATTAGAGATCGCATGGGTGAAAACGGTGAAAGTAACGCCACTGCATCGCGACGGACATCTCGCGAACTACGAATGTAAACACGACATGTAAGAAGAGGTCATTGGGGTCGTTTGGATTTGTTTGTATTTAAATGACAGTTTGAATATATTTATTTGGTCAATGGATTTACTGACACCTTAAAAATTCATTAGCGTTTATTTAATATCGTACGGTGACGACGGATACGTAGATTTGAGTATAATGGCAATGATTGCTTCAATTCCAACGCGACACTGAGGTAAATAACAAGCATTTATGATACATTTACCTAGACACCATGCAACAGTTTTAAATACGGAAATAAGAATGCTATTAATATTAAAATCTCGTAAATTCGGGTTCAACGGAAGAACAACGACGCGCACTCGGGCTACGTAGCCATTTTGTAGGTAAGTTACTATATATCTCCACGCGCAGCATCCGTTCATCCAGTAAGTGGCGCCACGGCCCCTGGACGAACTACAACAAAGTGTAGCGCCTTGTGTCGTTCGGTACATTGCGCGGGTAAGTGTGTCGATATTTGTTTACAAATAAACCAAACCTAATCAATAACAATGTGTAATGTGACAAACCTGAAGATTAGAATTAAGCGTGACCAACCATCTAGGTTCCATCGCGACGGCGAGGCAATAGAGAAGATAATGCGATCGTCCGAGTATTAAATTCTGGAAATCCAGACATCCGACAAGCACCACCAGGAGCGCAGCCAGAGACGTGTAGTCAACCACCTTTGTGTCATAGCGCAAGGGGCACAGTGACAAAGTTCCCTGCGAAAGTAAATTCACTCGCATTATTCGATACAAAATTCCGATCGGTTTTTCCCCCGAGTTTAATCCACAATTCTGATTATGATTAGTTTACGAGTGAAATGTGTCGAATCCATTTACCTTGCCGAGGTGAACAAGGCCTTCGGATATTCTGATTAGAAACAAATTCGCAGGATCTTTTGAATGATAAGCGGCCAAATGTCGAAGCATCGCTGCCAAGCGGGCATTATTCGTACCCGCACCGACCAGTCCGAGTGCCAAAATCGCATTGTGCACGACGACAGGATCGTTATCGTGACTATGTTTGTTCAAAACATCGACGAGTGAACATTCAGGATTCGAGAGGGATGACAGAGCAATGGCAAGTGGCACTGCACGACGTGCTGCAGCCGATCCGTATCTCGCGATTTGTCCAATGATTCTCGAATTTTCTTTACTGTCGCCGAGGGAAACTATCGAAACTCCGAGTGATGCAATCGCTTGTGCTAGACCAAGGTCCCTTTTCACCAAGAAGAAAAAGCATCGAGTCAGCTTGCTTTTTCATTCGTTATAGTAAATAAAATTAAGATAGATATGAAGAAATTAAAAACCTTAAGAATTCGGATCGTTTTATCTGTGTTTAGTAATTTGCAAACAGTCTGTGTCGAGGTTATTATCCTTGAGATGTATGTTAAGAATTCTAACTAAGAAAGATATTTATAACGTCTAAGCATTAAGTCTAATAATGTACGTACTTATAGTTATTCTGATTTTTGTCGAAGGATGCGGATGGCAGTGATTCGCTTCTTGGACTTTCCGTCATGGTGGAAAACTCCTGGTTGTCGATTCTTGTACTCGACACTGCCTGAACGAGTACTTCACTGGATTGAGAAGTCGAATTTCGTTCATCAAAGGAGGGTTCCGAGCATATGTGCAAAAGCTCTTGGACAATCAGCACATCTCCAGTACCGGCGTAAGCACAAATTTGTAGCATAGTTTGAGCAGCGAGTTTATAAGGGTCCGGCAAAACCTCGAGTGCAGTAGACAAGGTTTCGATCGCATCTCGTCGACCCATGTAGATCATACCCAGGCCCAAGGGTAGGAATCTTTAATGACCAGTTGAAGGATTTGATTCTATTCATTATTCAATAATGGCAAATCTAAAGAAAAGTGGAGATTAATTGGACGTACACGATCCTTTCTATTTACCTCGCACAACCAATCGTCAGATGCAAGATAGGTAATTCCAATAATTTCTGAAGAATCACTGTCGAATACTCGGGATTTGCCGAGCTCACGTTAATCAATCCCAGAGAAATCGCACAGAGCGAAACCACCTCGATATTACCTGAACAAATTTTTTTTGTCTTTAGCTTTTCATGCAGCGATCGACTGGAACGTAGACGTACTTTCTTTGTCGAGAAGAACACCATTCAGAAGTTCCGACACGTCGCGACGTTGAGTGCCCGCATATGCGATTCCAAGACCCAAAACAGCTCCATTTCGCAATATCTGACTGTTCGACAAGAGATAATCAGTGAGAAGGGCCAATGCTGGATCGCACTCGTTCCTAACCCCACAATTTACGATACCGATTGCCAAAAGAGCACCAGCCTTGACAAAATTGTCCGACGTGTAGAGGTATCTGAAAAATTGAAAGGACTGCTTTAACGGAGAATGGTAATTAAACAAAAATCAGTCGAATTAAACAAAGCCAAGAGCCATAGCGTTGCTAACTTGTCAATTGATACCAATCCACCGTCGACGTCCCACATGTGGATAAGTCCAAGCGCTGCAGTCGCAGAAAGCATGCCATGGTCCTGCACGTTCATTTGACAATTTGAAAGCAGAAATGATTAAACATTAAGGAAAAATAGCAAAGTAATAAGGGCGAGAAATAATAATGTAACTGCAATATCAAAGCAAATGGGAGTTTAAAATTGAATGAAATCCATTAGAAAGCAAATGGCGTAATATTGAATACTTCATACTCGCCTTGTTCTTATAAACCCAAGAATCTTCAGTCTTGGATATCAATTTGTCGACACCGAAGCCAGCATGAACGAAACCCGATACGAAACTGGCAGCTAAATTGGCTCTGGCGGAATCATAATGCTCTATCAGGTGGCTCGTTGGTACTCCAGTAACGAGCCATGATTTACAAATCTCCTCTGGTAGCTTGGGCTCGACAATATCAAGTTCGCGTGCCAGCATTTGAAAATTAGGACTTATCAAAGCGTTGCTAAGGATCATTTCCATGCTTTTCACTTCCTCAGCATTCTGTGCGTCTGTCTCATTTCCTCGAAGAGACGATAGCTTATTTTCAGCCCAAACGTATAAATTATTAAAAAAACATAATGATAATTGAAATTTTTCATTGCAAAAAATCTCAGTAGTAATTATAAGTTTACCTCAGGCTGACATCGTTTTTGTCGAGCTAAAATAAACGCTAATTGCTTCCTCGTCAAAGAATCTTTGCATTCCATAAGACAATTCTCAATCAAGACTGAATTATCAAGCTGAAGACCAATCATAATCGCTTTGCTAAACTCCCTGAATTTTATACAATGCACACCGATCCAATTCAATATTCGATCTCTTTCAATTTCTTCGCTGTAAAGAAATTATCGATGGTAATTTGAGTTAATTACAAATATTGTTTACTGACCCATAGATTGCACAATTGGCGAGATAATTGGATATCCGATGGAAGTTCGTTTCGTCCAAATGTTTTTCAACGAGGTATAGTTGATCGATTTCGAGACAAAGATCGCAGGCCTGTATCTCGGCGTTGTGTTTGATGTCGAATTTCACGATACTCTCGACAAGTGGTAAGAGTCTTTTTCTTTAATGAAATTTGAAAAAATAAAAAACTGAACAATTTAGATTTATTATTGATTTATTATTATTTCACGATTCGCAGAACGAACTTTATTTCCTCTTCACGTTCGATGGGTGCAGTAAGAAATTCCTCAACAATCTCAGCCTCGAGTTGACGCACGTACTCGTGGCCCCATTCGCCCGGATTTTTCGTGGAACCCTCGAGACGATAATTCAAGCATTCCCGTAAGCCGGAAATCGAGCCAGCGAGAGCTAGCACACTTATGATATCGGCAAAATTCTCAAGCAACTTTTCAACGCTTTTCTTTCTGGGTTGCGATGAACTACTGGATTTTATTTTCTCGTAAGCGTTCTTCAACGATTCGTAAGAGTTTCTCAGATATTTGAGAGGCTTTGGAACCGCGGTCATTGACGAAGTCGATGTTTTTATCAATCCTCCCAATTGCTCGAGGGACTTGGCAAAAGAATCGTGCTGATAGCTCGCTTTCTAAATCGAATATAATTTTTTTTTCACTTCGAGTTTTTGTTTTTCAATTTTGTTACTTTCTCATTCTTTCGTGGAGAATCTATTATTTTGTAGCAATATTGTCTTCTAGCCAATGAACTTAACTCGAACGAGAACAAAATCAAATTAATCATAAGAAATGAACAAATTTATTTGTATTAATTCAATATTTTCTTTTTAACTCTGTATGTGTAAATTTGACAATTGGCTAACCGTGAGAATCTCTACGAGACGAAGCAATTCATCTTGCAGTCCAATATCATCTTCGCTCTGCAACTAAGTCCGGGATATTTTATTTGTCAGAAAGAAAACGAAATGATAAATCGAGAAGTTTTTTTACCGTCACTTTTTCTTTGTATTTTTCCATTTATCACGTTGATCTGTTTGCTGTCGTGAGAAAAAACAAATTTGTTATGTCACGCATGATCGTGTCAATAGAATGGACGATCGGTCGATCGTCTCGTGTTTTGCATACGAAAAGAAAAAGGAAAACGCATCGCGAAAGATGTTCAGTATTTAATTGTTTTCTTAGTCATTAACAAATAAATAGATAACAGATGCACGAATGTAAACGATTTCGAACTAAAAACTATAATACATGTATGGTCAATTCATGTTCCAAATGCCTAATGCGTGCAATTCTGTTTATATTTTTTTCACGCTTTAAATCAATTGGACCGAATTTCAAATAACGCGACTGATCTGAAATAAGCGTGAGCTCGGATCAATCCAGTCGAATTAAGAAAAACCTTAAAATTGTATTTGAAAACAATAATTATAATTTCTTTAATTCGTTTTCAGAAATTGGTTTCCTCCAACGTGTCCGATGAACGATAAACGGATGTTAAGAAGTAACAGCGATGATATTCCAGTGCTAATTCGCACTATTTGAATATCGGACTAGAAACCTCTCCTGGTGGAGAAACACGGACAGTCAGTGTGAAAAGGAAATTTATTTATTTAAAGGAATGAAAGAAAGCAAGGTAAAACGAAGAATACAATTATGTCTTTGTATCGACTATATCGCCGCTGGGCAATGAACTAGGAAAATCATCCACGGATTTACCGCCGAGTTCCGCTTGTATTTGTTCCAGACTCTTGCCTTTCGTTTCTGGCAAGATAAAGATTGCGAAGAGAACACCGAGACCGGAAAATGCTCCAAATATCCAAAAGGGCGTATAATCTCCAGCTGCATTTTTTATATCGCTGTAAAACTTCGTTATTATAAAGCCAAGCAGCCAGCAGATGCAAACAGTTATAGACGAGGCCTTGGCTTTAACGTCGGCGGCGAACATCTCGCCCATTATTCCCCAGGGTAGTGGACCCCAGCCTATACTGTACGTCGCTATGAATACCATAAGGGACACGACTGGCAGCCACGAGCGTATATTCTCCAGTAGAGTCAAACTGTCAGAATCCGTTTTTGACACATCTTGGACATAGAAAAAGTATCCAAGAGCCACCTATTCCATGAGAGAAGAAAGAAAAGGAAAGGTGAGAAACTTTAATTTTCTTCATCTGTCTGAAAGTAATTGTTCTTTTTTAAATGTACCAGACTGACGACCTCCCCGATGCCGGATATGACAAGAAGAAGTCTTCTTCCTAGTCTGTCGACAACGAGTGGTGTTATACAGGATGCAGCGAACTGCACCACACCGACGAGTATCGCCGATTGCGCTGTCGTGAGCCCACCATCGTCATTTTTGGCGGCCTTAAATATCGTCTCTGAGTACAAAAGCACAACGTTTATACCGCTCAGCTGTTGACCGGCGACTAGGACGCAAGTGTACTGAAGCGCTTTGAAATTGGCTTTAACGCTGTACAGATCCAGCCACGATGCATTGCTTCCATAAGCTTCCTCGACCGATGCCTGAATAGAGATGGTTGCGGTTAATTACGTACATTATCGTTGATGTCTTACATTCCAACGTGAGTCGCGACGGTTTCAACCTGAAGTCTTTGTTCGCTATTTAAATTGGAACAAAAAACCGTTTGCGCATTAGAAATTTGCACAGTGCTTTTTTGTTTTAGAATTCAACAATTCGCCGGGGTCAAAATCGAACGCACTTGCATCTCATCGCATTCAGCTTGAACTAGATCTTTCGTCTTGCCCCTAAATCTCGCCAGTGCATTGATGGCGTCCTCCTTGCGATTTTTCGAGAGCAACCAGTAAGGTGACTCGGGCATCATGACGAAACCAGCAAAAAAGAGGAATGGCCAAATACCGCAACATATCCAGAAAGCGATGAACGAAACATAAGGACCGATGCAGTATGCCCACAGCAATCCTATCGTTATGAAGAGTTGAAGAAATGCGCCGAGTGTTCCTCTGATAGACGTCTATTACGAATAAGAGAAGAAAAAGATAAAAACGATCGTTTAAAAAGACGAAGTAAGATTATCGAGCGAGAATTAATTGCGTGACGCGGTTGATAAGACAAGAGAATGAAAAAATGACAACAGAAAAGAAAAATTGTTATTTTACTCGTTGCTTCTCGATAAAATATGAAATCATTTTCTAGCAATGAGAGCGATAAAATGCGCGCATAAAAATCATGGAATACGATAATCGATTTTTCGATAAACCACTGCAATATCGCAGAGGCAGAAGCTTCGAGTAAAATTCGCAAAATTTCCCAACGTTGACTCAGAGACTTACTCGCGTCATCGATTCTCAGGTACGAGTGTTTGATTTTTTTCTTTCGTTTCTTTATTTTAATCTTTCTCGTTTTTAGTGAAGAAAAACAAGCACTCACCTCGGCAATTTCACCAACGTACATAGGAAGAACCGTGAACGGTACGGCCAGGGCTAAACCGGAAATGAAACGTGCCACGTACATCTGAGCAACTTCGTTCGATGTTGCTAGTAGGGCCCAACCGATTGTGAATGGGACCACACTCCCAAGTAACGTGAGCTTTCGACCGAATCTGAATGAACGCAAGTTATTATTTCATTATTCATGATCAATTATTCACCATGTTGATCTGATCAAAAAATTGCAATGTTATACAGAAGCAAGATTATAAAATAGGATAATCCACCTTTCAGACACGTAGCCAGCGAAGAAACTTCCGAACACAGCACCGAGTGGAACGAGAGAACCGATCCAGGAACCTTCGGTGTCGTCTATTGGTCTTTTCAATGGATTATCATCCGCGACCGGATTCCCTTCTTTAAGATTCGGCAGTACCGGACTGGTCCAACCGAGCATAGCGCCTCCAGCGACGACGCATAGATTGCCTGGATAGAAAAGAAAGTGGAAGACAAATCATCAAAGGACTCGCGACTTTGCAACTTTTGGATATGCATCGCCTCGCCACTATAAATTTCTTCGCTTCTTCCGATCCGCATCGCGCATTAAATGCTCTACGCATTTTTGTTTATCTAGTCGATAGCTTGGTCAAAATAGTTGTCAGTACTACGCACGATTCTATGTCGCAATATCTCGTTACGTCAAACAGTATGTATTGCAATGTTGTATATATAAACACAACAGAGACGAGATAATGACTTGCTGTGTTAAACGAAATACTCTGTTTTACACTTTTCCTCGTGGGGATATTAATTGTCGTATCAATAACGATACCGAGATAGTCTCGAATCGACATCTGTGCAGAGATTTCGCATTCACACGACTGCGGAACGATTCGTATGGTTGTCACAATATTTTTAGATGATATTTTTCTTTGTTTACATTGCGTTATCGCGAATACGATTCGAACGACAAAGTGCCGTATGATATTGAGAGAATTTGCGATTATTTTTATATCAACGTACGCAGAAAAAAGAACAAAATGGATGTATGTATTAAATCCGTACAGCGTTTATTTCCTCAATTGTTTAAATTTCGTAGTTGATAATTTATGGAGAACCCTGCGACCGAGAAACAGTGGCATGCGTCTCTTTATAATCGTGAATGTCGTTTGTCGCTATTGTACTTTAAATTGTAACGATCATGAATGCGATCTTCACCACGAACGATTTACTTCCGGCGAAACTCTCGCTCGGCGTGTAACTCGATCACCGTTGCACAGCTTTCGCGTACCACGCGTACCACGCATTTTCACAAAGTTGATTTCTATCTCGCTCAATCGACTGCCTTATTTTTTTGAGTTTTTTGTAATTGCTTTACTAGCAACAACGCTTGAGCGACTTTAAGATATGTTAGATAAGGCGATCAAGGTAATAGGCAGAAACTTAGGAAAATTTCGAAACATATAAGAGAAAAACAACAGTTCTTATAAAAATACAGCTGTTCAATCAAAATTTTTCGATACAATTGTGAACAAAATTGCGTACGACATTTGAATACTTATCAATTGTTAAACGTTATTCAAACATTGTCAATCTTAAAATTAAATTTATGTCGGATTATTCTTTCACTCACGTCGTTCGTGGATGATGAAGAAAGAATAAAGACTTACCTGCCATAGCGGCAAAGTATTGAAGAAATTTCGAGCCCTCGTTCTGTGCCATCTTGTCAATGTTTTTTAGACTTCAAGACCCTTGCTTGAAACGAGCTCGAATATTGTACTCAAGGATTATGTATGCGAACTCAGAAAGTTTCACAAGATTATCGATTGTTGCTTTTGTTATTGTCTAGATGCGTTTTCACTGGATTTGTTTCAAATTGTTGGAAGGGATTATTTTCACGTTGTAAATTGTTCCATATAGAGTCTTATAGGATATTGTGTATCCCGAATGTCTCAGGATTGACCTACTTGCGTACAGACTCATGCGTTACAACACACTGACGACTTCACATCCGAACTCCGCTAAACCACAGCTTGACAGATAGTTTTTATACATACGCCCCTCTATCGTACCCTCTCAGATATATACGTATAGCTTCATACATGTACGACTCGAGTTTCTGTGGGATACGAGTGGGTGGCAATTACTTTAGGTGGGGATCATCCACAGTCTTCGCGCGAAATGCTCAGAAATGTTATATTAACTATTCTCACCGATCCAGCTTCAATTAGTTCTGTACATCCTTCAGAAATTGCTCATATTTTGGCAATTTTGTACATTAGCCTTTTTTCAGTATATTGCTTCATCCAATCGTTTCAAAAATATTATACATTTTTCTTCATAGCAATCTATATTAGAAATATAAATAGGAGACTACAAATAATATCATGTTAAGATAATCTTTATCCATAATCTTCTTATGAAAATTGTCACTGTTTTATCACTGTTGTAAAAGTAATTTATCGGTAAACAATGTAAGAAGTATGTTTATTTGCTTCATGAAACAGGACAAAAAAAATTGTTAGGCTGACGTTTGCAGGATTTTGAATGAAAATTAATATGTCGTACACAATTGTATGGAAATAATTGGATTTCAAAATTGTAAACTCTTTGTTCTTGAAAAGTGCAGAAAACTCCAATTGGAGATGAAGAAAGGCAGGCAGTGAATGCGAGTTGAATTTTTCAAGAAGTCATACAAACGTGTAAAGAATTTCTGCCTTTATGGAAAATGATGCATACATAAAATGTTATTCGACGTAGATATATTTTGTGTAGAAATACGTTTAAATCGTGGCAAAACAACGGTTGAAGTGGATGAGGTATTTGTACAAGGTCTTTGAACGACGGGAAAAGTGATTACAGCGATAATCTATCCGGAAGATAGTTTTCCACCAGAGTGCTCATTTCTACGCTGAAGTGTTCTATGCTGATATCTTAGATATTATCAAGACAGAAGTCTTTTTAGTGGTCATTGAGCTCACTTGTTACATGTACATCAACCACGTGTACAGTATATGTAACATGTAATATAACTTATCTCTAATGGAAACTTTGTTGTCCTTGACAGTATAGTTTTCATCCTTGTAAGAATTTCTGATAATGAATCAACATTAGTCAGAAAAAAGTATGTAGGTACAAGGAAGAAATATAACAACACAGTCTGAGCTGATAAAACTTGAATGAATTTCAAGTAGTCCCGCAGAATGTAAAATCAAATGTATCTTTTAGAAATTTGCTTCATTGTTGTTGATATTTGTAATGGATTATTATTATTTTATCAGATTTATCATTAATTACATAAAATACATATTCATATATTTACATCTTATGCATGTTTTTTGTGCCATTTTCACAAGAATACTGAAATTAAAATAATAAATAATATTGTATATATGCGACATAATTATTGAAGTAATGTGATAATGAATCAAAATTAGTCAGAAAAATTATGTAGGTACAAGGAAGAAATATGACAATGCAGTCCGCAATGGTCAAACGTGAATGAATTTCAAGGAGTCCCGTAGAAAGTAAAACCAAATATATCTTTTAAAAATTTGCTTCATTGTTGTTAATATTTGTAGTGAATTATTATTATTTTATCAGATTTATCATTAATTACATAAAATACATATTCATATATTTACATCTTTTGCAAATTTTTTGTGCAATTTTCACAAGAATACTGAAATTAGCATAATAAATAATATTGTATTATATATATGCGACATAATTATTGAAATATAATATTGTTATGTTAGCGAAGGATACACAATACGTTATCATCTGGTAAATAAATCTGTACGACGATGAGTGTCATATTTCTATATAAGAATTGACATGTGCAATCGATAGATACAAGCTTGATAAGAGACGATCTCGCGAACTGATTAATGAATTTTTTATTGTCTGACCGATATAAGCGATTGCTGACGTTGTTTGTCATCTTCTTTGTTAAGGTAAAACCGTTATACGCGAAAACATTATCACAAATTGCCAAATGATTTTGTATAAACAGAAGAAATTAAAAAGCATGGAATGCATAAATTAAAAAAAAATCCTAGTACCAAGAATCTTATCATTTATTTGGGACTGTGGAATTTTCATTTACTACGAATTTCAAAATCAAATACCGATTGGCATTAACAAATAGAAAAGTTGCGAAAAAAAGAAAATATCTCAGACGATGCATTCAGTAGTCCGTGATAATATTCTTATCGAATCGATTCATCAGAATTCTGATAAAATTGTCTTCGATATCGCGTTTGGATCATCGACAATAATCAGGAAATTGATTTGGATGGGTTTGAAAAATTGTTTTCTTTTATTACAAAATGCAATTGCATCCAGCTGCACTTTTAGATTTATCGTGCAAATCATAAAACATTTACGCTATCGATATATCATACAATCATTAAATCTAAAGTACACAGTAACAATAATGTTGTCGAGATAATTATTAATTTGCATATCAAAATTGATCTTACTTCTCAATTAATATAACATTAATGATACTTGTTGCATCATAGAATTCTTACTGGGGGTGTTTCTTTCTCATACATGCGTTCATTTCAAGCAATCATGATTTTATGAAGATTCGATGGCACCGTTCTTTTGTTTCTCGCGACTTATTTTTTCCCGGCAATATTTTCGAGTTTTTTTTTTGCTGTTAGAAAATCTGGCATCTCGTGAAATATTACTATACAATAATACACAAATGGACGAGATTATTTCTTGTTTGACTCGCGTCACGAATTTACGAACGAAACATTGATTGAAAAATTCTTCTACCCCAAAGTTCTGTTTCTTGGGCTCATCCCGCTTAATTCCAGCTGTATCTCTTGAATCGTCTTGCCTTTTGTCTCGGGCACAGCTAGTATCTCGAAAATTGTTGCAATTCCCATTATAACGGAGAATATCCAAAAAGTTGTTGCAGCACCGAGACCCTCCTTCATCGAGGGGAAAGTCTTTGTGACGAGAAAAACGAGGAACCAATTGAGCATAACAGCGAGACTCGATGCAATGCCTTTTGTCTCTGTAGGTAATAATTCGCCCATCAACATCCATGGTATTGGGCCGAGCCTGAGAATGAAAAATAGTTCAATGCAAATTTTAAATATGATCGACGTTAATATCGTCAAAGGACATTATAAAATAAAGCTTGTGCATCACCATAGAAAAGGTGGAGATACTCACCCAACGGAGAAAGCAATCATAAAGATGACGAGGGAAGATAGTGGCAACCAGCCGAGATTACTAATGTCACTATGGTTTGCTTGCATCTTGAAATAAATACCAAGCGCTATCAGACTCACTGCCATTGTTACCGATGAGAATATGAGTAAAGGCTTTCGTCCAGCTCTGTCGACTATCATAGCTGCCACACCTGCCATCACAGCCTAATTCATAATAAAACAACGTTCGTTTATGATTTTTATCACAAAAATAAAGAATTTCAAATTGTAATAATTATCAATAATATTGTTATAAGAAGTATACTTTAGATTAAGACAACTGACCTGCACTAGACCAACGACAATAGCAGCTATTTCAGGCTTCATATCGCTACCAGCAGCTTCGAAGATCGTGACGGTATAAAAAATAACAGCATTAACACCGGACAACTGTTGAAAAGCCATCATGCCAAACAAAGCCAGCACAGCTTTTCTGCGACCCAGTGTACTTATTAAATCAAAAACAGAGCTCTTTCTCGAAGCGTTGCTCTCCATTTCATTCTGCATGTTGGACAATTCGTCGTTAATGTCGTAAACATCCCCACGTAAGATCAAAAGTGCGCGCGATGCTTCCGACTTTCTTCCTTGACTCTTTTATAAAAGAAAAAACTAGCATAAGTAATTAAAACTTACAACGACTGAATTCTTTCATTTAAAGTCTATTTCGAATGCGCAAATGGCATCGTTTAATCCTAGAACAACTTACAATCAACCAGTTTGGAGATTCCGGCATGAAGAAAAAAGTGGCGAGAAAGAGAACTTCGATGCTTCCGCAAACGGCCGCGAAGGCGCTGTATGGAAGTAGAGCACCCAAGATGAAAGCCAAGACAATGCCGAGAGCGAAAAACAGTTGGAACATCGCGCCTAGAGTGCCACGAGCCAATGGTTCGGCGATTTCACTAATGTAAGTTGGCACGAGTACGCACGAGGCGCCAACCGCTGTGCCTACGATGAAACGTGCGAGACACAAAAGCCAAACGGAACGAGCTGCGAGTATCAACACCCACGAGAGAAGAAAAGGACCGGCGAGTATAAGAAGAGCTTTTTTACGACCGATCCTGTCAGCCATGGTGCCCGATGGAAGAGCACCTGCGATAGCACCGATGGCTACAAGTGAGCTTATCCACGAACCTTCCTCCTCGGTTACTGGAAGCCACGAATCTTTAGCACTGAGTCCTGGCAGAACCGGTGATGTCCATGCTAGTGCAGTGCCCACTCCAATGGCAAGCAAACTCGCTGCGTAAAAAATACATTTATTAATTAATCATTGTATTTTAAGCTAGACACTGCAATTTCCAGAAGGATTTTTCTTTTTAGAAGTTATCCTGGCCAACTGTGAAGCCAGCGGAGTGGAGATTTCGTTGTTTCTTGTAAACTATTGACTGTCACTCGCCTCTTATGTTTCACCAAGGTTTGATTCGATAATTTTGTCACATTGGAACGCACCGTAAGAAACCAGAAGTAAGTTTATTCTAAAGTTTACTGCGTTAACTACCTGTGCACGTTGCGAGATACTGCCACAATTTTTTACCCTGCTGCTTTGCTACGGTGTTAGTACCATCGATCATTCCCGTAGACTCCATCTTCCAATCTTGTACTTTTTACACAGAATTCAGATTCCAAGATTTATTTTGATCACTCGAAACAGTAAAACCAAATGCAAGCAAATAATAAACTTCCTTTAGCAGCACTTCGCACGAGATGTGAGTGGAAGGGCGAATGAATTGTCTCGAATTAAGGAGCGAGTATCATCCTAGCTCCGTCCTGTTCGGATCATCGACGATTTGGCCTGCCCGAAGAAAATGATCGATGTCGAATGACACTTCTAACGAAGGGCCATCGGTATACCACCGGCTCTTACGAGTGCACTTTATCTCAACTAACGTTTATCACTAATCGTCACAATGACTTATCTGCTGCACTACGATAAACGGTAAAAATTTTGACTCGGAATCGAATCAGAGCTTCGACACGATAAAGTGCAAACGCTCTTCACCTCTAATCGGTTGCACCTGTTTCAACCAACTATTTCCGTTTCTCTTCCTCTATCTATTTCCCTCGAGTATCACGAAATCCGGAGGTTGCATCGACTAATCTCATCGTCGTGGCTCGTGCTAGGTTTACCGAATTCATTATTTTCTCATGTCTTGCTGTTTGTTCTTCTAATGGCAGCCTAGTTCCTCGTTTCATTCCGCGATATACTTTCCAAGATTTGCTCGCAATTGTTCATTTGTACAACCCTGGCCCAGAAATCGATGGGAAAGATCATCCGTTCCGTTTTCTATTCTTTTCTAGTGAATTCATGTTTCAACTTTACGTTTTCATTTTATATTTCATTATTACCCATTCAATTTAATAGCAAAGTAAATTTTCTTATCAACTTTTGGTTTTCATCGTTGGCTGAGTTGCAATATTTCCATACTTATGAATAACGAACAATTCATGAGCGAATCATGCAAAGTAAATGGCGAATAAATGACCCACTCTTTTATTACTCGCACCAAACTGTTACCTATTTTACATATCTATTCAATTTTTGTATATTAAATTGTGTTCTTTTCCAGATTGCTTCTCAGGACTTCGGGGTTTAGCTACGGAGAAAGCGACGTTTAAATTGCTGTCTGAGCTGCCCTTCATCCGGTGAATTCAACGCTGATCGTTCTATATATCTTCTCAACTCGGTTGCGAACCGCGGCCGGATGGTTTGCAACTCTGTGCTGCTGTGATCTTCGCAGTAGTGGCGCATCGTAGTAAGGGAGAAGCACCTAAAAGCCCACACCACCTTTCTCTCACTCTCGCTGCGACAAAATCTCGTTATGCCACCGAGTGCTTCTTCTCTCACGGGCCCTCGGCTTTCTTCCTCATAAGCCGAAGGAAATTTCAATATAATTACTATTAACGTCCTTCAACGCGACCTCATTCTGAACTTCCGGATTTTCATCCAAGCTTCACGTTGTCCCTACCACGAGTATAATGAAGTTTCAACGATGAAATATTGCAACGGAACGTACCACAAGCGATATCACGTAGGAGGTCAGTAAGGAATCCATTGGACTTCCTCCACGCCTCAATGGTATCCCCCGATATCAACTCACGAAAATAAAAGTGTAAAAGGAAAAGCATACCATACAAAAAAAGGAAGAAGAGAGAATTGATTGGGAATGAGAAAAAAAATCCTATATCATCGAGGAAGTAGCGGTTGAAAGTTATATCAAATGCCCAGAACCAGAGGCGAATTCAGTCGGCAATGAAAATCGTTTGCGCAAATAAAAGCCACGATTGGAGATCAATATTTGAAAAGGCAATCGATATCGGAACTCGCCGGTTTGCCTTGCAGCATTTTGTTACACACGTTTTATCTATTTGCCGTGGCAATCGAGAAATCGTGAAACTACAAGGAAACAAAAAAAATCGTTTCAGTCTAATAATGACGTCCTCGCGGGAGTTACGATTCCCAGAAAATTTACACCGGAAGTCCACCCATGCATCGTTATTAAAATAGATGGAACTTTTCATCGCGAACAAAAATACTGATTGACTTTTGAGAATATTTATTTCTCATTTAGTCTACAAAAAAGATTTGTCATCACACAGCTCTTTCATATCACTCTCTAAATTGTAAAAATTAAATGCAAATGAAAGAGATCTTACCATCCTAGTATATAGATACATTTCGAAGAAAGTTTTAGCTGCGAGACTGGAGAAGTGTGCTTGAGGAATAAGAATTTGATTTTTTTTCATTCAAGACATGAAAATAACTCAGACGAATTAGAGTTTTCATCCATGAAATTGTGAAAATAATAGTAAGCCCCGGATCGCTTTGCTTTAGACAGACCAGATAGAAAAAGCGCAGAGAGCAAGGTTGTCTTGCAATCATCCTTACCAACTCCTTTTTTCTAATAAAATTATAATCTACACAAATTTGTCTTCCTTTTTTTACACCGGTAATCCAACGACATCTCGTTATTAAAATAGATGGAACTTTTCATTGCGAACAAAAAGACTGATTGACTTTTGAAAATATTTATTTCTCATTTAGTCTACAAAAAAGATTTGTCATCACACAGCTCTTTCGATATCACTCTCTAAATCGTAAAAATTAAATGCAAATGAAAGAGATCTTATCATCCTAGTATATAGATACATTTCGAAGAAAGTTTTAGCTGCGAAACTGGAGAAGTGTGCTTGAGGAGTAAGAATTTGCTATTTTTTAATTCAAGGCATGAAAATAACTCAGGCGAATTAGAGTTTTCATCCATAAAATCCTGAAAATAATAGCAAGCCCCGGATCGCTTTGCTTCAGACAGCCCGGATAGAAAAAGCGCAGAGAGCAAGGATGTCTTGCGATGATCCTTACCAACTCTTTTTTTCTAACAAAATTATAACGTACACAAATTTGTCTTCCTTTCGCTCACTTCTCGTTGAGATCTTCTCGTTTTACATTTATCTTCGCTCTCTAGAAAATACTCTACGACGTCCGAAGTCGTTCACCGGAATACAGACACGTCGTTTCCTTACTCAAGCTAATAAGGCCCGTACATTTGACGTCGTACGATTTATTTTAGAATAGCTCATTCGTTATCACTTCGTAGGTGTGTACAAGCGCGTCCCAAACGAGATCACGACAGTTCTCAATAAGTTCAGCGTACAAATTGGAACTTGAGAAAAGCGTTTGGCAACGAGCGCCGTTCTTAAAATTAAAATATTCGAGCGTTGTTGCGCCCTTAAAAGAACGACCGCGTGGCCGATCCGTTGACAATACCGGACGGGTGAACAAAAAATCTGCGCGTATCCCTTAAACAATTACTCTTTTCTTCTTACAACTGAATAAAAAAAAAGAGAAGAGAAAGTGAAAAAATTACCTAATAATACCTACGATAAAATCGTACGAAATGAAAGTGTTATTTTGCTGCTAAGTTTGTTTTGTTTGTCTCTGCGTGTGTCGCCTAAGTCCTTCTATCTTGCGTGCGACGTACGAGTTTAGATTTTATGGACTATCTTTGTTTCTTTTTCTTCATTTTCTTTGATAAATTGTGTCTTATCAACTAAACGAGTCTGACCATGTGACGAGGCTATCCAAGATCACATCTTAAGTATTCTGTCGTACATAAATATGAGATTTCCCGTGCCCGTGGTTTGCACAAGCTTGTAACGTTTCGCCGCTAGCTTCTCCACGAGATTCTTCGTTTCCGTCTCGGTACGATGCGAGCCCCAACGTATCGAGACGACGGTTATTCTTATCTTTTCCCACGGTATTGTGTCGAGAACCTGTAAACATAAAATTATAAAAGTTATTCTAAAAATACTACAAATCTTGTTTTCACAAAATCGTTTCAACGATAATATCAACACTGTTTTCAATGCAAAAAATGATGTAATTTTTTTTTACAAACTGATAGAATTTGTCAAGAGGGATAAATGATTTCTTTATATAAAATAGAATTGTTTGATTGAAATGTAATTAATATAAAAGAGATGGATTGTTGGATGGATTTTTAAACAAGTATTGTGAATAATTTGCAGAATCCAACTGGCTCGCACCTGTCCATCTGGCGCATCGGGACTGTCCAAACTGAGATAATCCAAATTCGTTGTGTTGTAAGCGAGCAAGACACTGTAAAGTGGAAAACACTTGAGCCTCATCGTTGGAAGGCCGTCATCCGACGAGACAAGACTGTTGGGACCTTCCCCAAGCTTGGTGACTTGTACCTCCGACTCTTGATGATAAGTTATCTGAGAAAAAGAAAATGAATATACGAGTAAGTAACGAATCGATACTACGAGGTACTAATCGATCATTATTTCTTCCTTGTAGATGGAAGAATTCTTTCTCACCTCTTTCGTGTCCTTGTCCGTGCTGAGACAAGCATGAAGAACTCGAGTCTTCCGGTGTCTGCTACTCTTGCGTGCCTCGAAGAAACTACGAAAATCCGTCAGTACTAGAACACCTCGCCAGTCGTAAGTCGATTCTAGCCACGACGTAGTCGAAGGAGCTCCCACCTGTATGAACACAAAAATTGTACACAGAGGAATATTAATTCTCAAGCAATTGAAACATTCAGACACCCTTATGTAAGTATTTGTATTTATCTGAAGATAAACTTATGTATCTTTTAAGGTAGTCGTATCGTTACAATGGTTCTATCAGATTTCAGTGAAAATTTTCAGAAACGTTCTTTGATGTCATATGTATATGTCTGTAAAATTTGAGGGTCCTTTATCGACTTAGAAATCACGATATTTATTCTTGAAAATCGTCACTCTTGGCAATCTCCTATAAGAGCCTGTGTTAAATAACGCAACATTATACAAAGAGTATCTCCATCATTTGGTCGATGAAGCCTGTTGAAATTTTGCACACATTTTTATACGACATCAAAGAAGCTTCGATTAGTTTTTATAACAAATCTTA
>JAPYZU010002302.1:0-15690 GCA_030523005.1 Tryphoninae sp. B BG-2022a | reverse complement strand
AAACAACAACAACAATAATAATAATAATAACAAAGAATCAAGTGGAAATATTTTCGACTGGCGGTTTTAACCCTCGTCCTTCTCCTCATTCGCAGGACGATTTCAGGACGAAGAAGGACTCTTCTCGAAAATTTTTCCAAATTTCGATTTTTTCTTCCTCCTGTACGCGTGAGAATGACAAGGAACGAAGGAAGGATTTAGTGGGCCGAGTAACTGGATTTTCGTGAAAATCCTCGCGAGTCTCGCGCGACGGGGTGGCGGAAACACTCGGACGGATTAATTTAGCGAGAATCGAAGAAATAAGACGAAAGGTGAAAGGACTTTTCGTGCAACGAGTTTGTGAAAGAGAGAGAGAGAGAGAGAGAGAGAGAGAGAGAGAGAGAGAGAGAGAGAGAGAGAGAGAGAGAGAGAGAGAGAGAGAGTGAGAGAGAGAGAGAGAGAGAAAGAGAGAATGGCGCAAGGAGGGTGGAGCACTTGTAATCTTAAGACACGTAGAAGGATTTATTTTTGGGGGTTTGTAGTTGTCACAGAAATTCAAAGAGAGGAGAATATTTTTTGAAAGCGGTAAAAAGAATTGTCAACAATTTTTGTGTCAATTGACAATTTTTTTCAATATCGATGTCGACTCGTTTTTTTTTTGAAAAATAAAATTTGGAGAAAGTTCAATGTTGCTTTTCCTTTTTTTTGTACAATTTTACCGTAAGAGAAAAAAAACACGAGCTCGAGTCGGTTAGCGGTTTTTTTTTGCTTCTTTTATTTTCCCGCCTTTTTACTGCTGGAAACTTATAAAAATGGGCGGGTTATAAAAATTCAAGGATCAACCGTGAAAAAGGACTCGGAGCTTTATTTTTAATCGTAAACGAGTCAAATCGCACGAGTCGATGGAAATCCGTTTTGTGAAGAGAATATTTTTCTGTTTATTGGGATTGTTCGTTGGTATGGGCTCGAGGAGAACTCGAAGGATTAACGAAAATTTGGAAAATTGGGATCTTTTTTTTTTTGTTTTTTTTTTGTTTTTTTAAGGGTGAGATTTAACGTTGAGGGATGTTTGACATGTAGGGATGAAGATTAGAGGAAGATTGTTCGATTTGAAATTTTATTTTTTTTTGTATTTTGTCATTTTTATGTTTTAATGAGATTATAGTAATTAATTAGTCGAATCGTAATTTGATTTACTTCAAATTTCATTTTTTTTTAATAGTTGATAATTGTTTGAAGCGAACGAATTATAATTTTTTATTTCTTGTTAAGCAAAGTATAAATTTGTCATTTCGATAATATTATAACGAGAAATTGACTGATGAGCTAAGTTAGAGTTTCATTCTTTTTATAACGATGTTTTTTCAAACGACTGACCGATGAGATCTTGAAGTATGGTTTGTTCAATGATGAAATAATGATTTTCGATAATGTTACGATGAAGTAACACGGTTTCATCATTTTTACCTTATAACGAGCTGCACAACTTTTTTATTTCTGTTAAAAACATTTTATTTCCATTTATATAATTATGATTCATAAAAAAAAATTCAATTGTTAATTCTAATTAATAAAATTTAATTTTAATTAACAAATTTTATTTGTTATTTTAGTTAAGAATGAATTTAATAATTTATATTTTAATTTTATAGTTTTTAATTATTATTTTCAATTATTAAATTCAAATTCTAATTATTAAAATTCAATTTTAATTAACAAATTTTATTTGTAATTATAATTAAGGATGAATTTAATAGTTTATATTTTAATTTTATAGTTTCTAATTATTATTTTCAATTATTCAATTCAAACTCTATTTATTAAAATTTAATTTCAATTAACAAATTTAATTTGTAATTATAATTAAGAATGAATTTAATAATTTATATTTTAATTTTATAGTTTTTAATTATTATTTTCAATTATTCAATTCAAACTCTAATTATTAAAATTTAATTTTAATTTACAAATTTAATTTGTAATTATAATTAAGGATGAGTTTAATAATTTATATTTTTTAATTTAATAATTTTATAGTTTTTAATTATTAAATTCAAATTCTAATTATTAAAATTTAATTTTAACTAACAATTTTTATTTATAATTGCAATTAAGAATAAATTTAATAATTGAAATTTAAATGTTATAGTTTTTAACAAATGGATCGATAACCGATCTATCGAACGATCCACGACGCTCGATTCAAAGATCCCAGCAGCGCCAGATAACGCGTCGAATAGAGGAAACATAGGAGGCTTTTGGAAAATCGGTGATTGACGGACGCGTGCCAGCCCCACTCCCGAAATCTTTTCGTTCTGGTCAACCAGTCCTCGAAGAGACGGTCACGTACAAGTCTCTCCCCACCACAAAAATTATTCCCAAAAATTCCTTCTACCCCCCCGCCGGAAAAATTCTTACAAGGGTTGAAGGTATATAAGCGCGTGAACACCCCCGTTCTCGTCATAAACGATTTTTGTCCATCGGCTTGGACAGTTTGTCGCGGACACAGAACTCAAAATACGAATGTATAACAATTTTGTGGGACTTGAAAATTTCGGACGGAGTTTTGCTATACGCAATTTACGCGTGTGACTGTTTATCTTCGTGTCGCCTCGTGATAGAAAAACAATCGGGTATAAACTTACAGGACGGTTATATGATTACTGTGTTGTGATTTCAAAGTGACACGACTATAGTGACCTCGGATTTGTCATTAGGTAAGTTGTTTTGTCTTCTTCTTACAGATTTTAGTCTTTCCTATCTTAAATTGATACAATTTCTTTCTTTGACTACTTGCATTTTCACTGTACATTGTTTTCTTTTATTTTACATTGTTAATTTACTTCTATCGATGAATATTTGGTTTATAGAATTATTCGTTATTTGTAAAGTTACATGACGATTGTACAATATTTTGATCCTTTCATTGGTACGACTTGACCTCTAGACTAGGAAAATTCGCGGTATGTAACGGAATTGTTTTCCTGATAGCTAGAAAGTTCTGGAAATAGTATCTCAAGTATTCAGGAAATTTGTAATCATAATTATCGCTTTCGTTAAATAATTTTATAAGAGGCTTGATTAATTTTGTATTGATTTTATATATTTGTTTTGTATAAGATAAAAATTTGATCATGTTTAAAATCGATTGATTTTGATTGGCTTTAACTCCATGACAATTGTACAATTTTTTGTTTCTTAGATTTTCAAACGTTGTTTCTTTACATCTCTATTTCATTAGTTTCCTCTTTCAATTCCTAATCTTAATTTATCTTGCTCTATTTTCAGAGTATCCTTGGAACATTGTCACGGCGAAGATCACATATGGATCCCTACGTTCTACCAACGATGGATAATCACGAAGCTCTGGACTTCACTTCCACCGCGAAGAAACATTCGCGGGAACAAACCGAATCACCGGTTTTAGATCTGTCCTGTAAGAAGCAACAGAAGCAAGCTCCCACATCCTGCAATTTGAGTCCAGTATCGTTCGAGGCACTCTCGAATCCACCGTCGATAGAGAATGGTCCTTGCGAAGAAAATTCTCATCAGCAAAATCTTCATTTCGTTGATTCTGAGAGAAAAAGCCCCTTCGAAGGAAGAACCTTCATGGTGACGCCACCCTCGGAGACAGATTCGCCAAAAAAGTTGAAGTACGAGACGATCTACAATCAAATAAAGAACGAACAGTCGATAACGTCGAACGATACGATAAATCATCGTTATCCACTAATGCCAGCGAGTCTTCCAATGTCAGCCATTTTGCCGAATCTCTTGACACAGAATGGCGTCCAAGTCACCTCACCTATCCAACTTCCAGTGTCAACGACCACAATATTGGCAACACCTCAAGAAGTAGCCAGTCCAATGATGTCACCAGAAACAGGAAAGAAAGCTCCCAGACCATTCAAGGCTTATCCAAAAGATCCGCTGTCCCTCAGCGTTGGTGGCGCAGAGCTCATGTATGATCAAAACTCAAACGAGGCTTACTCGGAATTCCGCAAAAGAATGCTGGAATCAGTAAGAAGAACGAATGAGGGTACGAACATAAAAATGAGGAGAGTAACAAAAAGTCCTGGTCTACCTACCAGTACCATGGACGAGAAGGATGCTGCTTACTGGGAGAGGAGAAGAAAAAATAACGAAGCTGCCAAAAGATCCAGAGACGCCAGGAGAGCCAAAGAGGATGAGATTGCCATCAGAGCTGCTTTTCTGGAACAAGAAAATATGAAATTAAAATACGAGCTCGTTGCACTCAGAAATGAAACAGCTAAACTCAGGTGTATGGTTTATACGAATTGAATGATTGACGACTAATTTTCCTTTTTTACGTTAGTGTGACGTTAGGATTTTTTTTTGAGATAAGTCGCGAATATTCGTCCAAGGTTGTAAATTAGAAGGTACAGAGGAGAACAGGGGTTTGGTCGATCTTTGGTGACCGGGAATTTGTTTGAAGAGAAACTAATTTTTTATACTTGATACTGGAAAAAAAATTCACTTGGAGTGAGAAAAGAATTCGAATGACTTTCTTTCAAAGTTGTGTTAAGAATTCGTTATCTTATGAAACTAGATATGCTGGTTCATAAGATTTTGCTTTGTCTCGAAATCTTGACAAACTTTTTGGAAAAATGTTCAAGTACATGAATGGCGAAGGAAGATTGTACCGAGTGGACTTTCTCATATTAGCTTTATCCAAAGTTTAGCTCCGTAAGAATGTAATTATAATTATCATTCATTATCGATGAATGTTTGTCAAAGTTTCACGAGTCTTGAATCTTAAAAATTGATTGGTACAAATATGCGTTTCAGCGTGTCAAGGTGCGTTCCTAATTATTCGTCGTTCTCGACAGTTTCAACATTTTCCCCGATAGTCAATAGAGCATAAGTGTAAATAATTAAAAAGATCCAAGATATTCAATATTTTCCATCCTCTCTCGATCTCCTATGAGCGTATGAACGAGCCATATTCTACGATAAGGGTTTTTTGTACATAAAAAGACTGTTGCAATATTTAAGATATATTTATAAAAGAATAAAGAAATGAACAATTTTAGATAACACTACTCGTCTTCGTTGATTTATTTACATTAAAAGAACACAATTAATCTGGGAGAGATTCCGCAAGATCCATCATGCAATTATTTTCTAAAACGTTTTTTTCCATGTTCTGATTTTTTGTCAGCGCCTTTGTATAAGACTTTTGGGCAACTTGACGTGGTATGAAAGCCAGTGTGGACTTGGAAATTGGAACTGGGACTTTATTCGATGGTTCAACGGATTTGATTTCAGGCAATTGTTCAGTGGGAGCGGTAGTATCGTTGCTACATTCCATTTGAGAATTATTCGACCTTGATTTGGGTGGTATAAAAGTCTTTGATTTCTGATTCTTGTTGAGGCGGACCTTATTTTTCCTCTCTCGCACTGGTGGGTCTTTCGGCTGCTCCACTTCCATAGAATCTATCAATACAGGCTTCTGTTTGTGTCCTTTGTTATCGTAACGAAAGTTTTTGGGAAATTTGTGAATCGTTATGCAGTGAGCTCGGCGTTCATTCGAGCTCGCAAATTTCTCATCGCACTCTGAGACGTAACATTGATACTGCGATAAGTGAGAAAATTATGTTATTATTGCCATGAATTTAATAACTGTGAAAAAAAAACTTACAAGCTAAAAAAACTGTAAAACAGTTGAAACAACTGAAATAAAAGTACAAACAAATTTAACATGAAAAAGAAGAAATACCATAGGTTTAGTCTCTGCGAGAACTTGAAAGAAACTATCGTGAGTCTCTTGTATATGAATCTCCAGGAGTCTTGCGTTTGGTCTTGTAGTTTTGCATTCCTGGCAAGCGAAACGATGCGAACCGTTGTAGTGAATCTCGTAATCAATGAGATTGTGAAAAACGACGTTGCAACCAGGCATATTGCATGAGAATTCTGTCATCCTGAAACAGTATATGTTTTGAAATCGAGTCGTAATTAGCGGTTCTCTAATCGTTGAGTAATATGTTAGGTTAGGTCACATTATGACTGGCTAGCCTCGAGAAATATGCAAATAATTATATTCCACCTCGAAGTCTTTCGAAATCAAGACAATACGGTCAATATCGAGTTTTCTAAACAAAGAAGACGTCGCTTACACTTCATGACAGAATTCTTCGTCGTCCTCGACGGTGACGCCGGTTCTTCGAAAAACTTTGCATTTTTCGTAAGTATCATTAAAGAACGGATCATTGACATTTCTCCGACCTACCCCGATTGCCCTCAGGAACTTGTCTACACTCTCAAATTCCGATTGATTCATCATAAATCGTTTCCACGTTTTTAAAAATTTCTCTAATGCGTCAATGATACGTAAACACGTTTTGTGTTTTTAATGTGCACTGTGTATATCTATAGATATCTATATTGGTTTTCGGACCAACAGCGGAGGAAGTAGTTCGCAAAAATGCCGCACTATGGCAGCAGCTGATAGTGCAGTTCGTAAATAAGTATTCCGTTGGATAAATTAGTAACCACGTTAGTCAAGTGTTGCGCGGTTGTCATTTTGTTTTCAACAACATCCAATTTGTCAGTCGTACGCTTCATTTGATTCAACGAGAGTTAGTTCTTCTATACTGAGTAATTAACGGGTGAACTTTTTGTACCCACGTTAAATTGACCATAAGCTATCGTAATAATATATATAACGAAAGTCGTAACGATTCAAATAAGACAGCATTATAATCGTGATATTCGTCTTGCGCGGGAAATTTCGAATTTCGTAACAACCCTACAAAGCTTTGTGGATGAAAAAAAATGTTGACCCTCGGTAGGTGTCGATAGTCGACACTCGTCTTTGTCGAGCGTTGCTGGCCTCCTCCCTAATCACTCGTCTTTACAAACATTTTGTGAACGATTGGCCATTAGTTATCAATTTATTTAAGTAATGATATTTGTTAGAGTGAGTAAAAATTAATAACAAATTTGATAACGAGAATACATAATGACGTTTTGTAAGATTTTAAGATGTACTGTGTATATCGATATATTCGAATATCGATTTACCGACTGCGACTAACATAATGATTAACACGAGTACCGTATCGCGCCACCAGGTGGTAGCTCTGCGCCTGAGAACAAACAATGGCGTTGACTAGCGTGGTCTTTACGTTCCTCAAGTTCAGTGAGATGTTTACTTTCTTCACATCGAAAATGGTCAGTCACAGTTTACAAACGTTTTATTAACGATTTTATTAGCTTACATCGAGTAGTTTGTGTGATAATATATGTTCAATGTTTACAGTCACAGTTTATAAACGTTTAATTAACGATTTTATTAGCTTACATCGAGTAGTATTTGTGATAATATATGTTCAATGGCTCGTACTATGTCTTACAATATTATTCTATCAACAAACGTGTCTTTAAATTATCCAGTATCTCCGTCATTTTAGTTTCCAACTCGCCACGACGTTCAGCTTCCCTCCTTTTCTCCTGCAACACAAGATATTCGTGAGCCAGTGATAATAAACGTTTTGAGAAAAGGATTATTATGACATTGAGAGAAATTTGACAGGGAGATGGACACGATTGGTAATGCCAGGTTTTTATCAAGTTTTATTCACGTTAAATAAATACTTGTACAGATCTAACCTATAATTTTTGCAGATTGAGGAAACACTGGAAGAATCTTTTTCATCAAATATTGGTCGTATATACAGGGTGAATTTCATAAGGTGTAACAGGCTTTATTCTCAGATAGCTGGGATCATTACAAACAAAAGTTGCAAATGTACATTCGGGATATTTTTAATAGTTTAGGAAATATTAATTTTTAAAGTTAGTCCAATCAGAGTGTGCTGAAAAGTGTTGGGGCTGCCCATTTCCCGCCCTAGCAGCCAATGCCTGAGAAATAAAAATGACTGTGTAATAATATAATAAATGAAATTGACTGCTCTGAATTTTGCAATTCCAAATGTAACGCCCTACACTGTGCTATCTCTACGGCTAGGACGGGATTGGGCGGTTCCAACGGTTCTCGGCGCGCTCTGATTGGACGAACTTTAAAAATTGATATCTTGTAAACTATTAAAAATATCCCCAATGTATATTTGCAACTTTTGTTTGTAATAATTTCATCTATCTTAAAATAAAGTTTGTTACATCTTATGAAATTCACCCTGTATATCTATATAATACGACTGAAGATAATTGTCTCGGATTTAAACGATTATTTTCACTGTCCTACACTGAAATAATAATTGGCCCTTTGTGGAAATAGGTAAGCAACAATATCGTTTGTTTTCATACACATATTTTTTTCTATAAATATTGCAACAACGTTTTTCTTTAATTTTGAAAAAGAAACTTTTACATTTACCATGTTTTTATCAAGTTTTATTCACGTTAAATAAATACTTGTACAGATCTAACCTATAATTTTTGCAGATTGAGGAAACTCTGGAAGAATTTTTTTCATCAAATATTGTTCGTATATATATATCTGTATAATACGACTGAAGATAATTGTCTCGGATTGGGATGATTATTTTCACTGTCCTACACTGAAATAATAATTGGCCCTTTGTGGAAATAGGTAAGCAACAATATCGTTTGTTTTCATACACGTTTTTTTTCTATAAATATTGCAATAATGTTTTTCTTTAATTTTGAAAAAGAATTACATTTATCAATTATAAAAAGATTGTACAATTTGCAATTTTATACTGTACCAAAAGTATATTATAATTTCTTCGTGAATCCAATCAGCTCAACCGGTCCATTTGGACTCAATTGTTTTCTTTCTGTGATTTTGATGGTCGCGATTTTATTTCTGTACTCTTTGACCCGAACTTTTTCAGTTTCAGTCTCGGGTTCAGAAGTGAATTCCGTGAGATTGGCCGGTCGTTGATAATCTGGATCTTCAGTTTTGACGATTAATTCACCGATATATTCGTGTTTTTTGTCGGTTAACGAAGGCGTCGTACTTTTGTCCCGGATGTTTTCGGTGACCTTCCGGTCGCCCTCCAAATTATAATCGTCCTCACTAAGGTTGAAAAAATCGTGAGCACTTGCAGGATCTTCGAAGGTTTTGGGACGAACCGGAAGTGACCTTCGCGTTGGCTCTTCACCTTTTTCATCGACTTCTTGGGTCTTTTGAGTTACTTCCGGTTTAGAATCTTCTCGATACCGATCTCTGAACGAAAAACCTCTCGCCCTCTCGGGCACCCATACTTCCGGTTGGAACGTTGGAATTTCAGGATTTTCTTGATATCGATGCCGCTCGTTTTTCGGTTCGCTTTCGGAAATTTTGGAATTTGGCAATTTTTGGTGAATCGATGATTCGTAAGTTGGTGAAGGATCGGAGTCGCGATAACGACTTCCGGTTGGTCTTGAATTTCGTAATTCGTCGATAGATGGCGTTTCGTAAGTTGGTGAGACACTTTCATGATTACGATTACCGGAAGTCCTGCTGGAATATTTTTTCCGAATAATTGGAGTCTCACGAGTGGGTTGAAGGTCATCGCTATAACGAAATTTGGTAGGATTTTCGATTTTTAACGGGCTGACCGTTTTCGTGCTTTCGGTGCTGTCGAAAGTGTGATCGAATGGCGATGGCCATGCTCGAATCTCCTTGCTCTCACCTTCGTGGAGCCTTCTTCCGGTCAGCTTTTCCGGTAGACCAACTTCCGGTTTCTCGTTGAATTTTTCTCCCGAATACTCCACCGACTGTTCGACTTCCGGTTTCTTGTATTTTCGTTTAGATTTTTGGGCGTAAGGAAACACTTCCGGTTTCTCGTCAATTCGCCTAGAATGTTCCGTGGAACGATCAACTTCCGGTTTCTTATAATTATTTCTAGAATTTTGCCTATGACGATAAACTTCCGGTTTGCCGTAATTTTTTTTAGACTTTTGTAAAAAATTTTCGACTCCCGGTTGTTCGTAGCTGTTTCTTGAATTTTGCGAAAAACGATCTACTTCCGGTTGCTCGTAATTTTTTCTAGATTCGCGAGCAACTTCCGGTTTTTTGTAATCTTTTCTATCGTGTTCCGAGGACCGACGCTCTTCCGGTTCATCGTCACTCGAATCTTCCTCTCCCCTTATATTTTCCGAAGAAGAACGCTCCACTTCCGGTCGATCGTAATTCTCCCGATAATTCTCCGAGGAAACATTCACTTCCGGTCGATCGTAATTCTCTCTCAAATCCTCCGAGGAACTCTCTACTTCCGATTCGTCGTCATTCGCATCTTCGTCTTCCTTCAAATTTTCCGAAGAACGATCAGCTTCCGGTTCCTCGATCTCTTCGCTCGTCTCTCGATAGTTTTCCGCGCTATCGCGATTTTTCGTCGATGGTCCCACATTCCGATACGACGATATCCTTCCTACCGTTTTCTCAAGGGTTTCCGGCTCGTAGACATATCGAATCGGTTTCACGTAAGGATTAAACTTTGCTAAATCATTATCGTCCACCCGACTTCCGGTTAATCTCGTCGATGGTCCAATAGTATTTTTTTCACGTCCTATATCACCAGAGAATCGATCTTCATCCTCTTCAGCATAGTTTTCCTTTTTTATCGGCAACTTTTCAACGTCCCCATTCTGCCGGAAGTTCCCAAAATCGCGATACGACAATATACGATCTGCCGTTCTCTGCAACTTTTTCGGCTCGTAGGAAATCTGCAGGGGTCTGAAGTATGGACTATATTTGATAAAATCGAAGCCCTTGAAGGGCAAAGGGTTTATGAGGGCCAATCGTTCCGCGTTATCATGGATTTTCGTTTTTTCGAACGAATCCTCTTCGTCCGAAATTCTAGACACTTTAGAACTTTCGCTCGATCTTTCTTCATCGTCGTCAGATTTTGAATGTTCGGAAGTTCTTTGCGAATTCTCTTCACGACCTTCAAAAGTCTTTGAGCTTCTCGAGACTTCTCGTGGCTTCTCTTCAGCATCTTCATCTTCATCATTTTCTTTCTGCTCGTCGCTATGCTTCCTCGTCGCTTCAGGAGCTTTTACCGCCATGTAAGTTGTATTAGTCGGTTCAACTTCTTCGTCGTCCTCTTCGTCCTCTTCAGCGTCTTCCTTCTTAATTTTCTTCGGGGATTCCTTTGATCTCTCTTCAAGGTCATACTCCTCGTATCTCGCATTAGCACGTGGTCCATATTCGTTCCGGATTCTCGCCACACCATCGTCGTGCAATTCTCCAAGACCTTGATGACCTTCCCACCAATTATCTCCCTTCTTCAGGCCATCGAGACTCTCGATCTTCCTCAAATCGAACAGTCCGGTTTCCGGGTGTTTGTAACGCTCGAAATAATCCGCCACACTTTCGTCAATGTGGCCACCGTTTTCCAAACGTTGTCCATAACTATTCCGGAATTCACCTTGATGAGAGAAGGGCGAGTCGAAGACCCTTATGGGCAATCGCGTGCCAAATGTCATCTGGAGAGGTGGAATTTTTTCTGGTGAAAAGTCAAAGGGTTCGGAGTAATCACGATAATCGTTTCTGGGTGTCGTGTAATCTTCGTCTTTTAAATCGTTCGTTCGAGAAGTCGACTCCTTCGACCTCTCCTTGTACTCTTCTTTCTCATTACTCTCGTTGCCACCTTCGTGACTCTTCGAATCATCGTACTTTTCCGGTTTCTTCGAATATTCTGCCTGGTAGGGTTTCTTCCTCTCGTAGCTTTCACGAGAATCATCCTCTTCAGCTTCTTGATAATTATTCTTCTTGTCATTCTCCCTCGAGTCTTCCTCTTCATCATCTTCTTTCTCTCCACGTTGTTTCTCCGAGCTCTCTTCACTGTAATTTTCTTCACGATACTTATTTCTCTGTTCTTCCCTCTCTTTCTTCTTCCACTCTGGTTCATCTATGTAAGTATCACGTTGACCTTGAGGAGGACGCCCTCTAGCGTCCTCGTTACTAATTTCACTACTCTCACTGTTGTAGCTCTCTTTGTTCGCCTCGGTCGTATACCGGTACGCCATCTGTGGGACCTTTCGCGGAGCCGATGGCGGAAGTGGCACTGGAACATTCGGCACGATTGGTAGTGGAATCTGAACGAAGAAAGGTGGGATCAGGCCGAGCTGTGCAGGAGGTGGCGTGGTCGGTGGCGCCGCAGTGGTGGATGCTCCACCGTGAAACAGTGTCTGGTACTGAGCAAGGTGACCCAAGATGTCAGAGTTATTGCCAAAGTTTACGACACCCGTGAATCTGAGAGTTTCTCTTTGTCTAGGGGTCATCGGGGTCATCGGAGGCAACGCAGATGGCGCTGTACCGCCGCGAAGCTGCGGTCTCGACACTGGTGGATTTGGTTTCTGAAGTATCGGTGGTGGCGCTGGTGGCATAGGTCGTTGAGGCGCCGCTGGTGGCGTTGGTGGCGCTGGTGGTGGTGTCGCTATGCCGGGGAAAGTATAAATCGTCGGTGGCGCAGCAGCGGCTCCTGCAACCGTTGTATTCGGATTTGGCAACGAGGCTAGTGAGATCGGTGACGCCGTGTAACCCAACACTTCCGCCAAACCCTGAAGGAATACTCCAAGAGCTCTCTTGTCACGTGGTGGAACACTTTCCTCCGATGAATTCGAACGGAATTCGACGTTCGTTGGTTCTTTCGTTAACTTATCCTGGTAAGATTCTAGTGGGCCTTGGAGTCTTGGTCTTCCAAAATTCGGATTGTTATTATCTTTGGAAATATTTTTCAGACGATCTCCCAGAGTCGAAGCGACTAACAAAACGACTATCAGATAGAACGAACTGGAAGGCAACATGATGGACGAGTTTGGTTTGTTAATGAATTAGAAAATTGCTTCATTCGTTCAGTAAACACATTACGTTTTTTTACCGATAAAAAACACGTCTTTTAGTTCGTTTCTTTTTTAATTAAAGATAATATTGACCATTTTGTTATGACACGGAGACATTATCTTCTGTTTTAAGTCGTCGATCGACGTTCGTTGTCACTGTTTGCAAATTCTGCGTTTATTGTTTGATTTATAAGACTTAAAAATTTGTCTCGAGTTTGGATTGAAATTTACGAAGTGTAATATTTTCAGAGCACCACGAAGCTGTTTTCAACACGAGATCTACGAACCGACTGCGTTCATCGTCGCGATCAAGCGAGGAACGATAGACAATGGCCTTCTAGGAGCGGGGGAGTATTGAATTTTTGCATAACTCACCACGACTCTCGTGAAACGCGATTGTAGTCTAATGAAAGAATCCGAAAGTCAACGGGAGAGTTTCACTTCGGTGTTGCACGACGACGAGGAGTCGGGAGACCCACCTGCTCATTTGAGCCAAGTGAAGCGCGAAGTCCCAGGACTCTCGAACCGTGGGATACTCGACGACAAAAAATAACGACACGAATGTCTAGATTCGTTTTTTGTCTTCATCTTCGGTGCGGACAAATTCTAGCACAAAATGCGGTGATAAAACGTGACTCGATGAGAGGTGACGACGAAATCGTTTGCGAGTAATCGGTTCATAAACGTTGCGCAATAATGTCTCGAAAAGGTGGAGATAATTGCTTGGAATAGGAGAGATAAAAAATATTTGTCTTGGTATTCGGAACAAATTGGTAAATCTCTTTTTTTTCCATTGAACTTTCTTCCGTAATGACATTGCGGTTTATAGTTATGAATTATTACTTCCGAAAGCTGTTGGGCATGATCTAGAATTTTAATCGTTTGTCGTTAAGTACAATGTAAAGTAACAAGTCAAGTTGATTTTTAAAGTTTACCAAAAATGTAAATTTTTTCAAACTAAATTTTCAACTCTTTAACGACCAAACTTTTAACAATCAGAAATAAGAACATGATATTCTTGCTATGCAGGAAATTTCCTATTTTGCAACTACTCCACTAACCAAATTTTGACAAAAAACAAAACTTGATCATGTCCCTCCTAAAAATTTTGCAAAAATAGCTTTTTTCAATTCTTCAATCTCAAAAACATTACAATCTAATTAAATACCACCAAGAACAAACAATCAACGATGCACTAACCAAGAAGTGAACACAATGTCCGCAAACGAAGAATGTCAGCGCCTTCTCGTGGCAATTTTTATAATCAGATTATTCTCACCAGGTGGCGGAAAAAGTACGGAAGAAAATGTTCTCACGGAGCTATTGATTAATCGATCGTAACGACGGTTCATCGACACCTGAACTTCATCGCTGCCTATCGCGATCCAGCCGTGACTATTCGACAATAGCCGGTTATTCAATCATCATTTATTTGTAAATGGACCACAACTATATGTATATACAATGTATATCCAAAGTCGTTCAAGCTTGGACTGAAACGGATTCACTTTCCTGAGTCGAACCTGCTCGCTCCGATGTCGTTAAACACCGATTGGATAGAGTGAAAGTATGTTATATAGATAAGAGGGCGAAGAGACGAGACACTCTAAGCGAACGCTTCGTTTCCTACTCCATACCATGAGAGTATTTCTACGTACACTGTTCAGATATATATCATTGCCATATTTCTTCCATGACAAAATCGAGAACGTGTGGGGGTTGGAAAAAAAGTGGCGCGTGCCGATCTTTTCAACTCTTTCTTGTAGAAAAAATCGTTTACTAGAAACTAGCCGATTGCGTAATTTTGGGACTATTGGTTAAGCGAATGAATAACAACTTTGTCGTAGAATGTCGATCTCGACAGATATTGGAAATTATCCTCGAGAGGCTCGACGACTCGTCAATTCGTTGGATATAAATTAAGATGTTTGATTGAGCAATTAATCGATCGATTTTAATTGACTAAGCGATGAAAAAAATTGTAATGATTGGTATTGTTATTTTTTATGGTTAGTTAATTAAGTAATTAAGGATTTTGTATTAGTGGGATTGGAATTATTGTATCGAATGATTTATACGAAATTTATAATGCGATTTGATATAATTTTATAAAGTTTAATAGACGATATCGTAGCTCGTAACGAACCGCCCGATCGGTTTTTCACTGTCGACGATAAATCGATCAAACTTCCTCGTTCGAGTCTTTGTCAAAGGAATACGAGAAAGTAGGAAATTGCTCGTGGCGAGTAATCGAATGAGTTTGTTATGCCGATGGAAGGATTTTCTACGTGTGCGTTCATCCAACCTGACCGGAAGCGTCAAACTCGAGCAAATAATTGGACGGCTTATTAGAGAAGAAATGAGACGGATCGATTATTGTCTCGAGCTTTACGACGGTTCCCTCATTTTATATTTTCCAACTATCGTTTAAACAAAATGCAATCTAACAATTTAGAAAAAAAATTTTTTTACTAAAATTAAAAAATTTCGTCTTTAATTAAAAATCTCAAACAATACATAAATGATTTAAAAAATTAAACATAGTATTTTTAATTCCTCAAGAGTCATCTGACAGAAAATTACAAGGTTTAATAATCGAAAAAAAACAAGCTCTAAAAAAGAAAATTAAAATCCTAATTCGAAAATTGTTTGAAAATTTTCTCGACTGTAAGTTCTTTTGCTTTAATTGTACAATTTCCCGGGTATATTTAATTGTAAGTTCTTGCTGCAATTTTAGAAATCACTAAATAATATTTATAATTCCTCAAAAATCATTCGCCAGAAAACGTTTAATAAGTAAAAAAAAAATTATCCTAATTTGACAATTTATGTATGTCTATATATAGAGATTATTTGACAGCTGTCAAAGTATGCTACCAAAATGACATGCGAAATAAAAGACACGCATTTGTTTTAACGACTCGATCGACTCGA
>JAPYZU010002301.1:0-20962 GCA_030523005.1 Tryphoninae sp. B BG-2022a | reverse complement strand
AGGAATGATCGAATCGATATTTCAATAATGGAATATTTATTGTCACGTGTGTGTTTTTGTTTATAAAAATAAAAAAATAAAAATTGCAAAGTTTCCATAAAAATGGCGGCAATTAAAATTTATTTTTGGCTCAAATAACATTTAAAAAAAGAGAAAGAGTGAATTTCAACGGTGGAATGATTCTGAGAGTCTTGCTTTTGTGCAGCAGTTTTGGGTAGCTCCAACTCACGCGAACTTCGCGATGATATCTCGCGATAAATCTCACTGATGCGCCAACGCAATCGAGCTTCGCGATTCCGAGAATCGCGAGAGGCCAAAAGACGAGCTACGCACGCGAGTTAAGGTTTATTCCGGGGAATATCGCGTACACGTGCGAGTTCGAATATTCCCGCACGTTTATACGGGGTGTCGTGTCGTAATCTTTCAACGCGTTTAAGTTAGAAATTGTCAACGATAAGAGGAAAAAAAGTAAATAAACAATTCAAGGTCAGATTTATGTCGCGAAGTTCGCCAAGTTGCATCGATTATCGCGGTCTAAGGTCAGATTATAGTATTGACCTATTGTGACGATTCAAGGTTAATTTGCGAAAAGTGTATGTTAGTGAAAAAAAAAAATTAATTAGAAAATGTTGAAAATTATTTTTTTTAAAGTGAAATAAAATGAATATAAAGCTTGCATATAATTTGTGATGTTATTTTATAATTTGCTACAGATATTTCCGTGGATAAATGTATTATTGTCACGTGACGTCACGCTGCAAATTTTATATTTATTTTATTTTTAATCTTGGCGACTTTGTGATCGAAAGATCAAAACAGGGCACCGTGTATTTTGCCGTGTAGAATGACTATTCAAGGTTAATTTGCGAAAAGTGTATGTTATTCAAAATTTTTTTTTTAAATTAAAAAATGTTGAAAATTATTTTTTTCTAAAGTGAAATAAAATGAATATAAATCTGGTTTATAATTTGTGATGTTACTTTATAATTTGGTCTAGATATTGCCTTGGGAAAATTAATTATTGTCACGTGACGTCACGCTGCAAATTTTTTATTTATTTATTTTTTTAATCTTGGCGACTTTGTGATCGAAAGATCAAAACAGGGCACCGTGTATTTTGCCGTGTAGAATGACGATTCGAGGTTAATTTGCGAAAAGTGTATGTTATTCAAAAATTTTTTTTTAAATTAAAAAATGTTGAAAATTATTTCTTTTAAAGTGAAATAAAATGAATATAAATCTGGCATATAATTTGTAACATGACTTCATAATTTGTTCCAGATATTGCCTTGCGAAAATGAATTGTGTCACGTGACGTCACGCTGCAAATTTTTTATTTATTTATTTATTTTATAATCTCGGCAACTTTGTGTTCGAAAGATCAAAATGGGATATCGTGACAATTCCAGGTAAATTTGAAAAAAGTGTGTTATTAAAAAAAAAATTTTTAATTAAAACATGGTGTAAATTTTTTTAAATTGAAATATAATTAATATAAAGCTGGCATATAATTTGTAAACATGACCTTATAATTTGCTCGTCATGTTGCCTCGTGAAAATGAATTAGTGTCACGTGACGTCACGCTGAAAATTTTTTATTTATTTTTTATATAATCTTGGCGACTTCGTGCTCGAAAGATCAAAATGGGACACCGTATATCATGACAACTCCAGGTAAATTTGAAAAAAGTGTGTTATTAAAAAAATTTTTTTAATTGAAACATGGTGTAAATTTTTTTTAATTAAAATATAGTTAATATTAAGCTGATATATAATTTGTAAACATGACTTTATAATTTGCTCGTCATGTTGCCTTGAAAAAATGAATTAGTGTCACATGACGTCACGCTGCAAATTTGTTATTTATTTTTTTTTATAATCTTGGCAACTTTGTGTTCGAAAGATTAAAATGGGACACCGTGTATTTTGCCCCCTCTACAATTTAATACAAAATGCATACGACGCCTACATACCCACAAAACGTCGGATCAGCATAAAACAGGGTGATTCACCGTCATTGCGTTCAGTCCCATCGTGCAGGACGAATCGTCGCAGGAGTCCTCGTCCTTTAGGTGTAATTTCAGCGCATAAGGCACAGCATCAAACGTGTTTGAGAATGCTAAACGATTTATTTGCACGTTTACGATACACTGACGATCTTAGCATGCGTCGCCTTCAAATCTGAAGAAATGCGAACGATTTTAACGACATTCGCGACACGACGACGAAACAAGAAGCTTGATTTTCCTCGAACCTGTTTGTCGAATCATCGAGAAGGGTCACCTTGAGAACATAAACAACAACAGAATTAACCTTGATTTAACATTCGCTCTTGAGTCAAGATTAAATCAAGGTCAAATCAATTCAAAGACCTCGATCTGTAGAAAATCAGTAGAATCGTTCGTTATTCGTCCGTAAATCCTTCCTCAGGACGATGCTGAAGAGGTGGATAAATTAATAATCCACCCAGAAATCAGACTTGGTACGATAATCGGCAAAACTACTATTTCTGTTTTTGCATCGTTAATACCGTTACAATAATCGAATCGTTGTTCCAATAAGCCAATTAATCCAACAAAATCATTGCCTTGGCCAAAAAGTCATTGCGTTTTTGCGTATGGTTAATAACAATGCGCAGCCCTGTAATAAAAACGCAATTACTTTTTGGCCAGGCCAATACTCCCCCTAATGCAAATTGCTCTTTCGAACCGAATTTAACATTTATATTCGTGCGATTTAACATTCGCTCTTGAGTCAAGGTTAAATCAAGGTCAACTCAATTCAAAGACCTCAATCTGTAGAAAATCAGTAGAATCGTTCGTTCTCCACTCGTAAATCCTTCCTCAGGACGATGCTGAAGAGATGGATAAATTAATAATCCACCCCGAAATCAAACTTGGTACGATAATCGGCAAAACTACTATTTATATTTTTGCATCGTTAATACCGTTACAATAATTAAATCGTTCTCGCAATAATTTAACTAATCCAACAAAATTATTGCCTTGGCCAAAAAGTCATTGCGTTTTTTGCCTATGGTTAACAATGCGAAGCCCTGTAATAAAAACGCAATTACTTTTTGGCCAGACCAATACTCGTTGATGCAAATTGCACTTTCAAACCGAATCAACGAGACGGTAAAGGTTTTTAGTCGATGAATTACAACAATGACCCTTAATCCTCATTATCATAAAACTGATTAACATAGCTAAACCGCAGCCTAGACAATAGCGTTATAGTACGTAGCGTGTGTACGTTATAGATGCGATTCGTAAAAGCGGGAGCCGCACAATTCAAATCGTGACACCATACCAGAGACATGACGCCATGAGGGGGTATATCTCGCTCTCTCGTATATTGACAACGATCGCTTAACGATCGTTGTCGTGGTCGTCTCTTACTTCGTCGATCGTTTCGCGGCGCAATAAGAAGGTGCGATAATGCATGCTTGTATAACCTCTCATGCATGCTTTTAACAACGATGTGATCGACGAGAGGTACCGAACGAGAGAAGAAAAGGAATCTGAACGAGAGGCGGAGAGCCTATTGGGAAAGAGTGTGTCTCTCGTTTGTCTGTGTGTGTGTCAGCACCCTGAATATAAGACGCGTTGTTTTCAAGGGGAGGCTGTGCAACGATGGCCCAGTCGCATTTTATGTCAAGGATTCGTGATCCTTGACCATTTTTCAGCTGATCTGATTTTAATTAATCGTTTGTTTGGCTCTTTTGTATTTTTCAGATTGTCGTGTTTATGGATTTTCTAGTTTTGTTACTATTGTTTTTTTGTAATTTGAGTTCTTTCTTTTAATTTATTATTTATATATAGTTTATTTTAAATTAAGGATTCTTAAATTAAGGATTCATGATCCTTGGCTGTTTTTCAGCGGATCTGATTTTAATTAATTGTTTTTTGGCTCTTTTATATTTTTTAGATTTGTGTTTATGGATTTTCTAATTTTGTTATTCTTGTTTTTTGCAATTTGAATTCTTTCTTTTAATTTATTAATTTTCTTTTTATATTTATTCGTGGGGGTTGAGTTTTTGTTTGAGTGTGGGTGTGTTTTAAATCAAGGATTCATGGAGCCATGATCCTTGGCTATTTCTCAGCTGATCTGATTTTAATTAATTGTTTTTTGGCTCTTTTGTATTTTTCAGATTTGTGTTTATGGATTTTCTAGTTTTGTTATTATTGTTTTTTTTTACAATTTGAGTTTTTTCTTTTTAATTTATTAATTTTCTTTTTATATTTATTTGTGGGTGTTGGTTTTTTGTTTGAGTGTGGGTTTGTTTTAAATCAAGGATTCATGATCCTTGGCTATTTTTCAGCTGATCTGATTGTAATTAATCGTTTTTTGACTCTTTTATATTTTGCAGATTTGTGTTTATGGATTTTCTAATTTCGTTATTCTTGATTATTGTTATCCTTAGCTATTTTTCAGCTGATCTGATTTTAATTAATCGTTTTTTGGCTCGTTTAGAAAATTAGAAAATCTATAAACACAAAAATCTGAAAAATATTTCAGATTTTTGTGTTTATAGATTTTCTAATTTTGTTATTCTTATTATTTTGCAATTTGACTTCTTTCTCTTAATTCATAAATTTTATTTTTATATTTAATTCTAAGTGTAGGCTTTTTTTATTGGAATGACCTGTACAGAGGATTCTCGGATCAACTATGCATCGATCAATATTTTTATTTTAAGAATATTTTGAGAAAAATGTCAATGTTGAAATTCGAAAAAAAACAGACGACTTTGGGAAGGAAAATGTGAATGGTACCAATTTAAATGGGTACTTGCAAGTCCAACGTCGAAAGTTACTTTTACTTTGGAGAGAGTAATTTTTTTTTTCTTTTTATATAAATATATTTATAGTTATGTATCTTTCTGGGTGAAAATTTATTCTCTCAGCACAATGCACGATACAGCAATTCGACGTAATTTCAGGCGAGCCAGTAGTTTGTGTATGAATGTTAATACGCGTGGGGGTCGTGCCCATCGCTCTCTCGCTGCGTTCCTTGCAGCATGACATTCAGAGCCAGCGATGTAATAACACATTAGTACCTGCCTCGTTTTATCTCTCGGTGGTTCGGATTGATAAAGAAAGTGGGGACCATCTCTCGATGGTAGAATAAAAGAGAGACACGATCGAACCTAAGAGCATCACGTGTATGGGCGATTCGATAAAAACTCACCCATAGCTTCGTCGACAACGTCAAATTTCCAAAAATATTTATTTATCTGTATAAAAAAAAAGTTTTATTTTAAAATAATTAAATTCAATTTTTTCGATTTAATTGCTAATTAATCGTTATATAAAAACTAAAATATAATCAATGCTGTATTGCAAATTACGATTTGAAATTTTTTAAACTGAGTGCAAAAAAAAATGAATTATAAAAAACGATGTATACAAAAATTTGGAAAAAAATTACAGAGTTTGATTTCGAGTGGACTGCCCCATATATGACATTGAGAAAATTTAATAGACGAAAAGACATTGTGAAAAAATTGGAAAAATATTTGGCAATGTGTAAAAATTTATTTTCACATTGATAACAAAATTATTTATAAAAAATTGGTGGAATAATTTTTAACAAAATAATTCAGACAAATTTGACTTGGAAGGATTTGTTAATTTCGAGTTTTCATGAAATTCCCTGTATACACCGGGCGAGAGAAGGTTTCAGGTTTCGTTCGTCGTTTTTTTTCGGTATCCTCCTTTCGATCCACCCACACGCATGATATATGCCTCGGCAAAGTTCATCTCGTTCGGTTGATCACTGCAGGGAATATTTGCTTTCTTACCTGCAATTAATTCGCGAGCGTTTCTATCTCTGGATTAATTTTATTTCCTTTTTCAGTATAAAGCGATTCTCGTCGAGTATTAAGTAAGGTTGTTTCGGACGGACTGTACGACACGGACCGTCACGTAACGGCAACGGCACGTACGTATAGTTTGAAACAATTTTGTATTCGCTCGTTGCAAGAATTTCTAGGTCGTACATCAAGTATTTGCTAATTATGAATCTCATATTACAACTTTATTACATAATTAATTATTAATTTAAAATAATTTAAATTTTTTAATTATTTTTACAAACTATTAAATATTTAATTAATATTAATGTTTTCCATTATCAATACTTTTTAATCATTTTTTACATTTATTTCAGCATTTCTAAATAAGGGTAGGAAATAAAATAATTTGAATTTTTTAATTAATTTTTTAATTATTAAATAAATATCAATGGAAATTATTACATTATTTTTCAGAGTAATTGATTATTAGATATATTAATTATTACATTAATTTTCTAAATTATAAATTAATATTCATTGTCTTCGTTATCAATATTTTTGAACGGTTCTTAACATTTATGTCAGCATTGTTAAATAAAGGTGAGGAAATAGGATCAGGCTGTGCCGACGTCCGACAATCTTTTGTGCGTCATTATCAAGGGTATAACAGTCGATATCGAAGGATAATACAGTTTGATGAACAGGGAGTGTAGGGCAGGAAGCCCTTGGAAGTTGGTTGTCATTCGCAGTAATGTATCAAACGAAACACTCTTCTTTGAATTCTCCTTCGTCGAACTTTTACCCGGTGACAACCTGTGAGAGTCCCTGTCGTTAGTCCTTGCAAGATATCCTTTGAACTCGATGTCCTCTGGTTTACTTTCCTTCCTCGCGCAACGAAGATTCTATTTATTCTGTCGAACAATATACACCAGGAGGGGTTCGCTGTCACATTTTCATCCCGATGAGTGAAGAAGACGTGGAGTGGAGGATAGAACGAGGCCCAGACTTCGCTAAGGAGTGGAGCGACACAGTGATTTTATTTCACTCGAATAATCAACTTTTTATCCTTTTCCAAGGATCTTGTCTGAACCGGAATTTCATTGATACGAAGTGAACTTTTTAACATGTTCTCACTGATTTTGCTATAATTCCTGTTTCGGTGGATCTGTAATGTTAGTCCCCTGGGACCGACGTCACTTGAACGAGAAATTTTAATGTCAGTCCCAAGGGACTGATTCTAGATCCGACGTGTTGCCACGTTTTTTATTTCTTCAAAAGCAGCAGAGAACGAGGTATTTGAGGATTAGTTATGTTTCGTTTAATATCCGACTACCGAGTACAGGTAAATACCGGTATTCTGTGTCGTGTTACGGCTATCCTCATGAAACACCATATAAAATTGTCGTCAAGTATCGGAATAAATACCTACGAGAATTCTACTATTTATGCCTTTACGTCCTTGAATACACAAGATTGTCTACAAGTATCGGACTAAATACCTACGAGAATTCTACTATTTATGTGTTTACGTCCTTCAGTACCGGTATTTACGTGAACTTCTGCACTAGTCTCACGATTCTCTGGCCACGTATCAATACGAGTACCGGTATTCGATATACTTACTACTGTCTATACCGTGCACTGCGTACCTATTTCTTTAAGCGTTCCAACGAGTCTCTCTTTACCCAACGATCTATATAAATAACACTGCAAATACCAGTATTCCAGCGAATTTTTCCACGATTCTATAGTAATTCCTAACCGAACGATGAATCGAGCCCTCTCCCGATAGGCATCGATGAGCTTACGACTACCTGCGAGTCTATACGAGCATCGAGTACCGGTATTCAGTGATTTTATACTCCATCCTACTTCCAACTGTTCCAGCGCTACGCGACGACGACTCCGTTCATCGAACCTTTTATGGCCGTTCTGTATTGGCAAAGAGATATCACCGCGACGAATCACTAATCACCGGCTTCAACGCCGGTCATTAACAGATCCTCTTTGCTTCTATTTTACTCTCTCGGGACTTTCGTTTTATAGGTGACGCTCGGGTCTACTCACCACCAGTTCTTCTCTTCCAGTTCTTCTCAGCTTTATTTATATTTATATGTTATATACATATCTATATATATACATGTATATATACATATAAATACTCAAAACTATATCTATACAGGATAATACAACGCTCGGAGTTGGCGAGGCACGAGAGCAAGAGCATTCGCGGTTTTACGACTGGTATGAACCCGGAACGTTCTCTGGCGCGGACTCGCTGTGCAAAACATTGAACACGTTAGTGAACGAACATCACCGGTATCAACGGTCAAGGGAGAATTCATCCTAGCATACGTTCAATTTTCCGTATGCCATTTCACCCTACTGCCAGTTTCATCTCTGTTCCTGTGAACGTACCAGAACGCACGAGCGATTCGACACGTCAATTAAAATGCGATTTCCCGTCACCGATATCGGTTCGTTGCACGCTACATGTGCCTGCGGATCGGGTGTAGGTATTTGCATAGAGGAGAGACTTCGCCAATGGACCACTCCAATAGGTGCTCGATACTCGGATCGGTTCTTGGATAATTCTCAAGGTGGTCCATTCGTGAAATCTTAATTCACTTGTTAATGAATCGACGTTATTAATCGATCAGCTGTCGTATAAATAAATAGAGGAAAAATTTGTTTTCAAATAATTGTTAATGGTTATTGTGGGATTTAAATTAGACACTCGTTATAATATTTACCTAATGGAACGATTTATTTTTCGGGAGATGGATGCGAATATACTGTAATTCATATAAATTTACAATGCGTGAGAAAAACTTCATGCACTGTGCCAAAAGAAAAAACATTTTCTCTTTTGAAACTGTTAATTTACGAAATTTTATCAAACATTAATATTTAATGACAACGTCGACTTGAAAATGATTAGTGGATTCGTGAATTACTCTGCGTTTGATACAAATAATTGTAAAATCTGGATTGAAAAAATTCCATTTGGCAATTTCAAAAATTGTTCCATTTCTGAATTGATTATAATTTTTCGATTTCGTTGAATTTTTCAAAGCGGAGAAATAACATCGTTAAACGATTGCGTAGATTTTCGTTCGAGAAAGCAGGAAATCGACGTAATTAGTTCATCTGGAAATAAAAATTGACATTAAACCACGAAGAAACGTGAGTGGTCCATTTATGTAACCGGTTCGTCTATACCATTTCTCCCCTATTTTACATGTGCACGTATCGACGCCTACGGGCTTCAAATATTCTCGTGAACGTGTGTCTATATATAAATATGTATGTGCACATACGCGTCCAACATTTTTGTCCAGCTTCGATTAACAACCGCAAAATCGTGTGAGCACCACGCGGTGCATGTTTCTGTCGCGGTGTGTTTCCGCACCGAAAGTTAATCCGCGTAAATAATATTTATAAAAGGGAACAACGTCTATCACGGAGCCAGTTACATCGTCCACCCGCATCTGGTCGATCGAAAACACGGTTTGTTCGATCGGCGATGCAATTTTATACATTTTCCTTTCCATAGAAAATTCAAAATGGCTTTTGGGCGATTAAGAAAAATGTAACGAAACGTACCAAATAATCAAAAAATGGAAATAAAAATTGTGAATTTTACCTTGGTTTTTCACGTTTTATCGAGTAAATGAGAATTTGCAAAATTGCAATGGACGGTGAATGATTTCTGTGTGAAACATAAATTCGTGAGGTAATTGGGTCGATATCGCGTCTCGCACGAGGGAGGTCTCGGTCGGTCAAACTTACGTACGGCCAAGAGAGAGTCTCGGCGCGTAGTTCGCCAGTGAGAGAAAAAAAGCGCCGCTAATAGGATTAATTTTGTAATGATGACAGGCGTGTTCAATCTTCCACTTCGTAGCGGCACATCATCGATCAACTGTCGGCCCTCGCTTTTGCCGATGCTGCTGGGCGGTGAAGGCAAAGATAGAAAATACATACGAATTAAGAAGATTTTTCGTTCCTTACCTCTCCTGGCTTGCATGCCAATGTCATCACCCGGTGATATATCAACAGACGAGGCGGAAGCGCTGCGAGCCGCTAATAATTAATTTTAATTAAATTTTATTAAGTTTCTTTTCGTCGAGATCCGTTAAAATTTATTAAAACAGAAAAATTGGCTTAGAAAAAATGTTCTCGTGCGCATGCGCATACGGGTGCGTGCTCTCGTACGCATGCGCGTATGAACGCTGGGGCTTATGCGCATGCGCGAATGCCCGCTGTGTATTATGCGCATGCGCGTATACTCGGACGTGGTACCACGCATGCGCGCACAGACGCGCATGCGCCTTTATGCTTTTAGGGAAAGTATTAATCATTTAAAAAGTTATTCAAACGACGAGGTCCAAATAAATTAGGGAATGGCTATAATTCACTTTTTAAGTCAGGCAGCACCGACTAATTCGTGAACGACGAGGGATAATGTAAACGAATTACGAAAACGAGTATATCAAGTTCAGCCCAACCGCGATCAATCAAACGCTAATAATAGTCAATGCCAATTATTGATTAGCGAGACAAGCTTCTATTCACGATTTTAATAACCAGTTATACCGTGAGATATATTAGCCCGAGAGAGAATTTCGCGTTCGATGAATGCCACAGCGTGAGTCTGCATCCTCAGCTCTCAAAATATGTACACACGCAATAATTCATCTTAATGAATCTGAGCACTCACTTTTCAAAACGTATGATTTCGTTTCCAATCGCGAATATTGTAACGAGACAGGAAACAGAAAGCAAGAGCAAAGATCAATTATCACCTTCCAAGATCCGATGTGAAATAAAATATTTCGTTACTTTTTGTTTATTTAAAATTTTGTTTTTCAAATTCCTTTCAACATTCTATAATTAAATTTTATTCTGCTTTTGAATTTGAATTTTACGAGCAAACTCACACGAAATTAAACCTCCCAATTCTTGTTTTATTTACAATCTTTCGTTCAATTCCTTCCCCCAGATCCTCGATCGATTTTTCGATTTCTTTGGCTTATCACGAATTCACCTGTTCTTATCTCACGAGTTCGATAATTTTCCTAACGAGTTAACGAATATATCTAGGTACGTAAGAAATTATCGATAGTCCGTAACAATGGAAACATGAAAGTCTCGCGAGGGAGTAAGAAGTATGAATATTCCTGGTTTAACCTTCCAACTCCGAGTACTCTTTGGATGCTACTCAGTTGTACTTGGAACAGTTATGGGAACCAGGTCGTAGGCTCGATCGTTACACAAGCTCTCGCAATGGGCGAGGCTCTCTTTAAACTCTTCTCATGCGATTCAGCATCCATGCTAGGCAGAGTCAAGCAAGCAAACAGGACCCTCTCCCTTCTTTCAACCCTGCCCCCCCCCCTACCTACCTGTCTCACTGGGTACTCGTACACTTCACGTAGTAAAAGTACAAGATTCTTTGCTCCCATCCTATGGTAATGTACGTTCTGTGCAATATACACTGTAAGCTAATGCCTATCATTTGGTACATGGCGGTGAGCTACCTCCTCGGGCACAATGTGATATATATATATATATGTATATATCGTTTAGCAACAATCGTTGATTAGCGTCATTTTACGTTCAACCTATTTCGTAAACTTCAAACAACACCGGCCTCTGCTACGATTCCCTTTGAGGATCTCTCTCATTCCGATCACGATCTTCTTGAATCATGATCTCTATTAGCGCTGGGGATCGCGAGGCGTTGGAACGAGATACATAAAATCATTACGCGGTTTGATAAACTCATGGCATTCGTATATATTGATAATAAAAAAAGAAAAACATTGATTATAAACGAGGACTAAACTGGGGTTTTCTAAAAATTGTAAAAAGAATCGAGTTTGATTTTTAGATTTTTAGGAAAAAAAATTTGGTTTTTTGTTTTTGGTATTTGGTTGGAGAATTTGAGACGAGGCGAAGGAAATAAATCGGAGGATACAACGCGACCGAAAACCAAACTTTCTATATCCATCGGGTTTTACAATCGAGTCGTGCAGGAGTGAAATGGCACCCACGAATGTTTTTTGCCACGTACGGTTAACAACGATCTCGCACGATATATTGAAACGCATCGTCGGCACAAGTCACCGATAGATCACCCGAACTGCGGTGGCGCTGCGATCAAACAGGATCTTGAAAATCTAACACTTATGCGCGACCGTTTACTTGTAATCTTGAGGCTTCTTGCGCGGGGTCAAATCTTAGGGTCGGCACATCGCATGAACATTCTGCACGCTTTTCACATACACGAATCGAGGATCCTCCACAATTCCACGTCATCCACAGAAAGCATTGCACAAACATCCATATGGCGTCCAAGGCTCGCTAAACATATGTGATGGAGAAACTTTCACGGAGATGTTTGAGCGGAATTTCTGTTAGGTGGAATCGACCGGATCGAAATGGACTCGTGAGTCTCGTGCACAAAATCTTAACTCTCATCACTTTAACTCAACATCGAATTTCATATTTCTGAATTGTGTCAACTGCAATTCGCCATTTTGTTATATTTTTGAAAAAAAGTATCGAGCATAACACGAACCATGTCATAATCAAATATAAAATCATTTAGCGGAAAGATTTATTCGTATTTTTTAAAATAAGTGTGGTGATCAAAGTGAAGTTCGCCATTTTGTCATATATTTCCAAATAAAAGAAAATTACTGCATATTGTATAAATCCTGATCAACCTTGTAGTCTAAAATAAAATTGTTTCGCAAGATACGTTAAGATCAATATTTCAATCAAATTTTGGTGTCTAGGTAATCAAGGTGGATTGAACCTGTACCACGTGTTGGCAAGTTAGACATGGACAAAACATGAATTGAGCATGAGTTAAGCATTGGTCAGATATAAATTGGACAATGATTGAGCATAAGCATAGTTAAACATAGCTTAAACATCCTTAAGCATAATCTGGCTGCCAGGTTGGATCGAACGATATTTGATGACACCTAAAAATGCAAATTTTCAAATAAAAATCTATTTCGTCATTGATCGAAGTAATATATTGCTGAAAGACTCTACAAGGATCATAAACTATTGCTAAATCGGTTACCAAAGAGCTCGGTTAACTACAAATAAGTATCGAGCGAGGTATCGGTGCACCAGTTGTGCACCGGTCACTTAACGATTGTTCATGGTTCACGGTGGCAATGCGAGACGAGAGAAGATCGTTGGTTGAATCGAGATTGCGTAACTATCGAAGATCGTAAGACATTGGAAAGATGTTGGAGTCCGTAGGTGAATCATCGATGCGAATTCTGTCTCGGGCACGCACACGATGTCTTTCAATGTTGGACGAGGAACACTGGCGTTCCGTTCACAATGGCGACACCATTAATCATCCTGTCGAGACAAATTCAATTTTCACAATGTTACCAATGTGTATTCGCCCTCTTGCCCACCCAGACGACTCGAGGAATAATTTTTATGGATGCTTTCCTTTCCCGCCTGTCTCACTCACCCGACGTTATTTGTACACAACACTTCGTACGAAACGTTATTATACAGAGATTTTGCATTTAGCCTGAAGCTGATCGGAGCTGCATTCACGCTTGTCGACGAAAATCATCGGGCCAGACAAAGTTGACGCGAATATTTTACGAGATGTTCTTGTTTCTTTTCCAGTATTACACCTCGTCGCTCATTACTTTGCGAGTTTCTCAGACATTGTTGAAATTTGAAAACATCCTGCTGAGATCCTTGTAACACCTGACAGGAATTTACTTTATGGAACTTGAAATGTTTGATCGACGAGGTCTTGAGCCATCGTAATTTATAATCTCACTATCGATCAATTTTCGCAAGGTTTCCATCGTCATGTTCACCTTGAAGAATAATATTTGTTTTCGATCATAAGAGCGGTGGATCTGAGAGAATCTTGAGATTGTTCAATTTGTTTTTTTGCCTTAGCTTTATTCACTTTATTTTGATACGTCTCAGAGGTAAAAAAAAACAAATTAAAAAGTCCCTCGTGACAAATCACATCCCTCCCCGAAATTTCCAAGATTGACGTAATCGTGCGAAAGGGTTCACGATTGCGTAGAAACGGGTCGAGAAAAGATTTAGGTTGCTCCTGTCCAGGTTCTCCCGGTTGGTACAAACCCGAAGGGTGGTCAGAGCGTAGTGGCGCAACCCCTAAAGATTAATATCGCTGCGCACCCTTAAAAGCGAGATGAGATCTTCTCAGTTGACCATAGCGCCATCTATATAGCACGGACTTCGAGCAAATAACGGTCTATTGCCATTACTGGGTGCGTTGGCTATTCAGTTTGTAGAGAGGGAGAGCGATAGAGGCGAATGATAAGAGTGAGACCAGCAATATTATGCGCGTGGCTAGAGAGTGCTCACCCCTTTATTATAGATCGTAGCTAGCTGCGCCAACGATGATGACCACCAGTGACCAAATATATATATATATATATATATATGAATAAATGTTGAACAATATAATATGAACGAGGGTAATGGAAAGAGGGTGGAAAATACTTGAGCCCTTTCCCCAGTGCGTAATAATTAGAGAATCAACAGGGACCAACGACGAGCGGGTGTTCAACGGCCATAGCTTTAGCTTTCCGTGTGCTAGTGTTAGTTAGCCCCGGGTCATTACAGCTTGATGTTATATTGTCTAGCGAGGAAAATTAAGCTTCTAGGGCTGAGCTAGGGGGTGAAGGGTGAAGGTCGGGGGCTTATAGTTTACTGCCATTGCTATCTTCTGCATAAAGTTGCACGGGGAGAGAATGGATCGTGTGTTCCTCCCATGCTCCGTGGAGGAATTGGATAGAAGCTCGTATAATGGAGTCATCGGTACCTACGGGTTGGAAAGTCACTATGGCATTTCGTACATGTTTGTCTCTTTCTGACCGATAAAATTTCATGGCCCATTTGGGATCGAGGGCTGGCACCGTTAGGTGACAAAACGTTGCGAACATTTATGTCACATACGTGGTGTCCGAATCGTTGGATCCGCGTGGTTCTAACGGTTCTTGGTCGCGTTTCGCTAACGCGATCAAGTAGTGATCGTGAACTATAAGGAGTGGGGTTCCGAACGAAATATCTTGATTTTTATAGGTGCTACTCGGTCGGTAACAACACATGTACGGAAAATTTGTCAAGGTTGAGTTGGCCCTTTGGATATGATTTTTGATTTTGGTTGTCTGCCAAGTCTCGTTGACGCAGAGATTAGGGGACGGAGGTAACCCGAGCATCGTATACGGACAGCCAGATTATATAATATTCCCTTCCCTACGATAGCATGCAGCCAACTTTTAACGTGGGTACCAAAAAATCGCCCTTTGGCTGATCAAATTGTTGCAGAACGAATTCTCGAGGTTTCAACTTTTGTCGAACGCTGCTGATCTCCCCCCTAATCACAGATTGACGTTAGAACAAAAATGTTCGTACGTTTTATTACCGACCGAGCAGATATCAAAAAATGTCAAAACAACTATGATCGATGAAACGAGTTATGTTGGAAGACAAATCTTTGAAAATTATTCTTTTTTTCACTTTACCACTTCCTTTTTGAAAACTCGGTCGGTAACAACGTAAAATATCCGCCGGAAAAAGCTGTTACCCAGTAGAACTATTAATCCTGACATATATGTAGATTTACCTGATAATTAATAAGCCTTATTCACTCGCCTAAAACCGAATCAAAATAATATAATCTCCTTCTAGGCGATATTTTTCCGAGAGGATTGATTTATAGTAAAATATCACATACACGAGAATTTCCGGTTGTTTCAGAAGCACGAGGTTCGTCGCGGTTCGTGGGAAAGGGCGTAAAATCGCGTCGAGTGTCTCGGACTCTGTATCATCGGTCGGAAGTGCAGCCGCGGATTCGCCAGCCGGAGGATAAATCGGATTACGCCGTGTTATTGAGAGGTCGTTATACACGATTTCTTCGTTCTTCCTTTTGCAACTCGTATCTCTTCCATCCCCGTTCATCCTCTCCGCAACATCACGAAGAGGAGGGGACGAAGAGGGGGAAGGATGCGTGGTACGGAAGATGTTTGTTGCCGTTGAATAAAACACCCGGTCAGAACGTACACGTAGGTTGTCAGTTGTGCGACTTTACCACGAGAGTAAATCTGTAAGGACGTAGGTAGTCATCGTTGAGGTTATGTCTCGCTGATCGTTCGCGACTAATTGCATTACGGGCGGCAATTTCGTGCGACATCTCATGTATAAACGTATCTACGTACTGGAGAGACCAATGGCCGAGAGAGTTTCCCGGGACGCTACTATAGAGGCGCTGCGGTCACCCAGCGCCCATTTTGCCCCTCGGTAATTTCTTTTCTCATGCATCTTTTCTCTCGTGTGCCAGGGCCTTAGAGATGAACGAGCAAGCGAGATATTACGTGTTCGATGGACTTAAACGTTACGGCGTGCAACCCGATTAGATATAGAATGCTCGAGGGTAGGTAGGGAGTTGCTCGAAAGAAACTGTTGGCCGTGAACGTCAAGGGGAACACGCCTGTGTGATTACAGGTTATTGCATGGTAGCCTATAAACCGTCGCGATCGCCGAGCCTCCACGATGAATAAATGGATAGCCTTTTCAGTAAAAGAAATATACATACATATATAAGTGTGCATACGTACGCATATATATATAAATATACGGATATGTAAAAAAAAGGTTAAAATTCGGGAAAGATTTGGATCATGGTCGATTTAATTTGTTCTTGGGTCGGTAGGAGGAAGAAGCGTGATAACGATGTTTATTTCTATTTAAACTCAACGAGTTATAAGACAGTTTATTAGTTATTATTTATTATTTTTTAATCAAATTTGTGTTGGGATGTGAGCAAAAATAAAATTTGCATACAAATTTGGATATTTGTTCTAAAATTAATAGTAATTTTGTATTGGAGTGAACGTTGAATTTTATGTCTGAAAATTTATTTACAGGAGTTGTTGTTATTATATGTTTTTCTCAGTCGCTGTTATTTCCTCTAGTTGATACATTGAAACCAGAATTCGATTAAATTCCTAAGACACGATAAATAACGATTTTATTGACGATTTCGTGTCGCGAAATATACAAAAAATGTAGAATTCTACTTTTTTCGAGATTTCTTTTTACTTTTTTTTTTATAAAAACGTTCAGCTACACGTCTCGAGGATGAAGTCAACGAACTAGTTTCGTAACGACATTGAGGACGAGGTAGGTCAGCGTCGTGTCATCGATCGGCAAGAATTTCGACAAAACGATCTTGAGGAACATCCCGACATCGCTTCATCGTCGTGTTCCTCGTTCCTCGTAAAGAATCGTTGCGCGTTCGACGCTTCGGGCTCGCTACGACCCGAACAATATCGCAATGGAGAATTTCTTCGTACGAAGAAACCAGGAGACTGGTGAACGCGATGAAGGTTACAAACTCCGCGGTCCGCAAAGCAGAGAAAACTGTCTGGAGATGGCTACGATCGTAAATTTAAGACCCCGGCCGAGGAACTGGTTATACAAAATAGGCTCAGCACACTCTCTGTTCCAGGCGTTAGTGCCCACCTACCTCTACCGCCGGTATACTCCGGATGCAAACTCTTTCACCCGATCCTCACCGTGAAAATGCAACCCAAGAATCGGGATTCTCGTGTACGGACCTTGCTACTTCTTCGACCGCCTCCTTCTCTTCGTGTTTCATGGGCCTCGTGCACAGGCTTGTGTTTTCTCAGTACAATTTCTCGATAAAGATAATTCTCGACGAAGTTTCATGGCACTGTCTGGAGTGAGAGAGAATGGGGGGGGGGGGAGTAGAGGGGAAAGGCAGTAGGGAATGACTCTATAATCACGCTACGAGGGAAAGGCAATGTCTAGTACGGGATCATTATCATTAGGATAATCATTCTCAGGATCATCATTCCCGGGATAATTGTAGCTTGGAACTTCGGGACATTGGCTGTGGACTAGCACGTATAGATATCATGCCGATGAATAAAAATGTCATGGTCCATCGCATACAGCCTGGTTGTGAACGGTTGAAGTAAGCACGTGAGTCGATAAAGACGATGGTTCATTGTTTTTATCCAAAAAGATAAAATTTCGATTTTTCAAGTGTATTTTCGGATCGTTCAACCAATTTTGATTTGGCGGGCTGTTTTGGAAAGCTCTTGAAAATTGCGTCAAAATGCCGTTGGATTCATTCAGCTAGCTCGATTAGATCGCTCAAGGTAGCGGTTTAAACATTCCAAAAATTTCATAACGATCATATTTTGAAAAACGACCATAACTCTTGTTTTTATGCTCAACGCATGTTCGTGAAACCTTTATTGGATCGGAAATTAACCGTAGATTCTGAATAAATCAGTGTTATTATCCGTTTTTTACAATTTTCCGGTTAAATGTTTAAAAAACTAAAATATTTTTCGTTTTTTCATGTTTTAATGGGGAATTTCGCCAAAAACGAGCATAAAACTGCCATATTCGCAATCCCCGAAAGATTTGCGTACCGGGTATTGCGTTATACTATTAAAAAAGACAAAATTACATTTTTTTTATTTTTTGGATTTTTTGAAATTTTTGCACTACCAACTGTCACAAGATTTATTGGACTCGTGATCTTTCACCTTGTTTTCAACTGATTTCATCTATCTTCGCCATGTTAAATCTCTGTCAAAACAGTTACATCTTGACACAGTTTTCTAAAAACAAAATTGATAATTGTCTAGCCGTATGTAAATATGTTGAAAAGTTGTAAATTCTCAACACATCTAAATATGGCGAGACGAAAATTACTGACTCCTGGTATTCGTACGTGCAAGTGATTAAATCATAAAAATTGTGTCGTCGTGCGAGTAACTTGTGCATCTTGAAAAATAAACCAAAAAGTTTGAGAGCCTCAGCACAGAGTTACCCGACCGGTTTATTAAGAGTCAAAAAATACGAAACGATTTTTTACAAATTTGTCAAACGTCTGAAAAAAAATATGTGTTCAGGATCAATCATTCTTCTGCAAAAACTCAAATCGCCTGTCTCTCTCTCTCTCTCTCTCTCTCTCTCTCTCTGGTTCTTATACCACTGAGGAGCTTGAGATTTTGCAATATGTTTCGAGTCACTTGAGATTCCTGTTATTTGCCTAGAAACATCGTTTGTAATCGAAATCCGGTCGATCCGATCAATTTGTAAAAAAAAACAATGTTCCGTTATTATATTACAAAAGTGACATCCCAGACGTGAATTAAGTAGCTTGTTTCTCGTGCCAGGGAGGTCTTTCGTCGGTAAAACGTCGGTGAACGTCGAGATATTTTTATCTCAACCAGAGTTCGGTCTTCGTCCAGGAAAACAACCGAGACGCGATGTTGCTTTTTATTTTACGAATTTTTCTCTTACTTTTTGTAATCCGACATATCCGAGTCTTAATCGTGAGAATTCGCGCGTCTAAGCTGCGAACCATACGGATGCGGCAAACGAGTCGAACGTCCTGTGTTCTTGAACGATGACTGATATGCAAAATCCTCGCATCTTGTCGAGACCGAACTCGTTTTCATATTTTACTTTCCTCTTTATAACGCGCGTACTATTCCTTGAGAATTTTTAACAAATAAACAACGAAATAATCTTTCTCACGTTTGTATTTTCTAAATAATTCATTAACCACAACAAAACCTACAAATACTTTTAAATGAACTCACTTCAAAGTAGGCTCGCACATTCCCATGAATTATCGAATTTATTTACATCACGTTTCTTAAGTACAATTATCTCAGTAAACGATTAATCGAATTACCTCCTTCATCCAACGTCTAAAAAGAAACTCGCTTGACCTTGAACGATTAAAAAAATTAGCCTGAACACGATCGAGATGTCCTTGATGACGTTTCAATGCGAAAGAGGGATACGTTTATTCCTCGTTTACAAATGTCTCGACGTATCACGAACGCGTCTTTGTCACGAGATTTTTCCAAGCATCTTCCGTAGAAAATATAGCTGGATATCATTTGGTCCCCGGTTGGTCGATGACGTTGAGTTTAGTGCGTGCTCGTGTAAGTCCCAAGACAGCTCTTTTCTTACACTCGTTCCAGTCTGCTGGGCTCGCATCGGGGTCCAGAAGCAAAGCAGCGTTGTAAAGATCGTAGGAAGTAGGGGGCACCACGACTTAAGCAAGTCGGTAAGTCCGCTTACCGGGATCCATAAGAAGGGAAGGCGTAATAAATTATACGCGGTAAGATTGCCGTTTCATGATCGTCAATAAAGCGTGGCGTGTAATCTATCAATTAGTTGTGAGTCGTTCTACCCATCTCGGTTGGTTTTCTTTTCTTTTTTTTAACATCGACTCGATACAGTCGGGTCTTTTTAAATCGTCTCGTGTTTTTATTCTCTCGGTTGTTTTTTCATTCGAACTCCTGGGACTGAGTTCACATCTCTTCCACCGGGGCGCCACTATCGCTCTTACCACGCACGACTGTGAACTTTGCTTGCTCGGTCGCTCGCTCGGGGGAAGCCCGTGAGGCGTGTACGTACTGGTCACTCGTCGGGCAAAGCGCCAAGTGAGTAATCGATCGGCTTATACGATCCCTCTATTCTCTGTCTCTCTCTCTTTCTCTCTCTCTCTCACTCACTCCCTTGCAAATTGATCAATTCATACACGAAATAAGAGGGAAGGATGGTAAGAATTTCGTGCCAGTACGAGTCGATGGATAAGGAGGGATTTTAAATTGTAGAGATGAGAATAAGTTTTAAGGTCATTGAAGGTTACAGCTGTAAAAAAATTTGGGATTTATTTAGAGGAAAGGTTATTAGGGGGTTAGGATTAGCTACAATGTTGATAATAAGATGGATACTACCCCTAGATGCGATCAATCTGGTTAAATTTAATGTTAGTGTTCGATAGACATTTAAGGATATTTTCAAGGTCAATGATGTCAACTTCAATCTCAATAAAGGTCATTTTCCTATCCACTGTCTTGAAGATGCCATGCAGAATATGAAGAAAACAAAAAAGCTAGGGGAACCCAAAAACGATGAAGAAAATCCAGAAAATGAAAAAAATGGCGAACACGAAGCCCCGAACAAAACGTAAAAGGCCATAGAACATAACGAAAAGAGCAAAAAAAACAGAAGAAGATAAATGAACGTGAAAAATTCGAACAACACGAAGAACGTGAAGAGGATGAAGAA
>JAPYZU010002299.1:0-13696 GCA_030523005.1 Tryphoninae sp. B BG-2022a | reverse complement strand
ACATGTGTATACACAGAGACCGACGAGTTCTTATTCTCTGCCTGAAAGTTCGCGAGAGCAGCAGCGGAAACGCTTTATGGAAATTGGCCAACCGCGAGTATTACTTTTATTCGCGAATACTCAACGCCGATGTAAAGGTGTGCGATTGTGGGGAGCTTGAGCTCCTCTTCTTAAGAGGAGACTTAATAGTTATTTTCTTATTTTTGTGTTTTTTTTTAAATTTTTTTTTAAGTTTCTCATCATATTCACATAATCGTAGCCCTCTCGCACTTGAGAGACTTCATCGCGGTTTCGGTTTCCTCTCGAGAATATTCAAAATCCACATAAGTGCGAGGAAACGACACCATCGTAATTTTTTTACTTTTTTCTTGTTTTTTTTTGTAAAACATCCCTCTCGTCGTTGATTGACAGCTGAAAAAAAAGGTAAAATCTCGGTCCTTTCTGAAACTCATGGTACAAAGACGATGTCGTGTAATTTTCGAACGTCATTATCGCTCGCATGAAATTCTTCACTTTCGAAAAATTCAATTTTTTTGTTTGTCCAGTTAATCGTCCCGCGAACAATTTGTACGCAAGAAACATATCGAATCTTTCTTGGTAATAAGGTAGCCCGTGTTAATATATTTAATAAACCGGTGGTGAGTGAATACAGCGTTTAGTTATTTGAATACATCAACATAAATTTCTTGCTGATATCACAAACTGGATTCTGCGCATGACCCAGTACGATTGGAAATTAAATAATTGTATACGCGGCTATCGAGTAAAATTGCAATTAACCCTGACAAAGCTGCAGTCAATGTAAGGTTTTCTTCAATCCAAATTATAACTGGCGTCAAATTAAGCAGAAACGTTTTTTTTTCGCTCAATTTTACATTCGACGATTTCGAAGCCGAAGGCTTTCAATATATGAGTCAATAGCGATTTTGTTATGACAGCACAAGTTGACCATGGAATACTCGAGAATCTAAAAGTTATGACATCACTCAGCGTGATAAAAAATTGTTTCAACTAGAATTTTCTGTCGACCCTGGCCCCCTCTTCCCATGAAATGGTGGAAAATTTTTATAGCGATTTTGAGATGGAACAATGGTTCTTGACTCTAATCCCACGTATGATTATTATTACCTAGTCAACAGCTTGTGAAGAGTTCTCGCGCGAGGTTGAAACGAACATGATGAGGTCGATTTGAAATTCAATTAAAGAATAAATCTTATCGAAGGATATATTCGAAGCTCGAGACAGTTTAACCATAAACGATCGATGTTGGGGTGCGCGAGGAAAGAAACTCATCATGATTTAACCATAGAAATTTTTTAATTATTTCAAACGATCGGTAGTCCAGCGAGCGTAGATTCATCCGCATGACGTACCGAGCCCTGTAAAAGATACAAATCCAAGGTCGAACGTTTCGATTGTTTCTAACGATAATGAGACAGCACAAAAGAGTATTAAGAAGCAATGCATAAACCTCGGCAAAAATATCGATATCGGTCGCCGAGGGATCGAAACAAAGACCACGAAGATAGATTTCTCTCTAAGCGTACTTCCTCGGTTAAATTCGAACTATGAACTTGATCCATGACTGACGAGCATTGTTAGACTCGTCTCAATTAATGACACGTAGGAAACGACTAAACGAGACTGCTAAAAATCGAAAGGCCGATCTGGAATATGAGAGAAGCGATTGGTACCGTCGAACTTATGGAAGAAACGTAGGGATGAGGGGGCGCAGATGGATACCGAGTTTAGTCACCTCTGAGCTGTACCAACAGACTCGAGCATGGGCGACAATGTTTGCAAATGGAGCTCTGGTCGTGTATACTCGCCGGAAAGAGGCGGGGAAAGACGCGCAAGTACCGAGTAGAGAGAGAGAGAGTCTCGCGACACCGGCCGAGGTCAACGACGTCGAATGGCCGCACACGCAGCTAGTACAGACGCGAGTAGAAGAGAAAGAGACAGAGAAAGAGCAAGGAATAGAGACAATGGCTCTACATCATCAGCTGTTTCTTCAAACTAATTGATCTTTGATCACGGCACAGCTTGGCGCATCTTCGTCGTATCGTCCAATGGAGAATTTAACGAGATGCTATCGAATAATGAAGTAAGCAACGTATATCTATACACGCGTATGTTTATATACATATATATATATATATATATATTCGTTTGTATACGAAACATATGCTACTCGATTCTGAGAGAAGACGACCTTTCCGATATCGCGAAGCGACGACGCACGATCGTTCGTTTTAATCGGCTCCGGGATCGGGAATTCATTAGAGGTGCGATGCGAGGCGAACGCGTGCGAGTTTTGCACCAGCGAAAATAAAACCGGATACGAAATGAGCAGTGACCGCGCGTGCGCGAGGTGAGTAGGAGGGATGCGGTTGCTGCGCCGTGAATCAATCTCACGATGCGCGGGCCTACGCGGTGAGATAAACAGCGCATCGATCCTTTGATCCGACAGTCAATCATCGCCCCCTACCAACGTTCTTCGCTTCGGGTACATTTTAAATGATCCGTCGATCAAACGAATTATGCATGCGTACGCGACGTTGCTGAATCTTGTTGACTGTCTAGCACGAGTGATGACACAAGAACGCCAATTTTGGATCTCGAGCTTCGAGTTGTTTCATTTCGTACTCATTATTTCTTTTTCTTATGGCACTATTATTTTCAACCTCTGGCGCAATTGAAAAAAGACATTGACAAGTAGTTGCCTAAAAATGGTGTTCTGGAAGTATCGTATAAAAAAAATTAAGGAGCAAACATTTTAACGAGAAATGAAAAAACGAAAAAAGTTTACAGTGTATCGTTGAGCAAGCATTGGAGATAAGGATCGATATACGTTATTGGCAGTACGCGTACATCTATCATTGATGTAGCGGAATTGAAGTGTTGCCGAGGGATCACCGTTAAAATCGCAGCAAGCCATTGCGCGTGGCAACGGGTTATCAAATCAAGCACTTCAGCTCTCTCGGTGAATCCGGATCGAACTCGGCCCCAATCATTTTTTCTTCTCCTAGATCTAATAATAATTATCAGCTTGCCGCGATGTACTTCTCGTTCAACCAGTTCCGATGGAATCTTTCCCAGGCCAAATATAGATTCAACCGGGCTAAATCCGTATATACATCGTTTAAGTAGCGAGGCAACTACTTGTTGTTGTCGTCGTGTTCCTCTTGACTTCTTCACTATCTATATTTACTGTACTACATGGATAAACGAATTTTTCCGAGTAACTACGGGTGGCGATTTTAATAACCGTCGTAATGGCGCATACTTGGCACTCGTTAGTTACTGACGCTACCACCAGGGGGTGTGTGCGCGCAATCGATTCAACGGGTGAAAAACAAGGGCCACGTTGCGTGCCTCTAGCGGCACCGTTAGGTACTAAAAACTATTCATCGAGGCAGCAAAAAGTGACCCGCCATTATAACATTTTTTAGTCGGTAACGATTCATGACGTATCTGCATATCTCGAAGGATTGTACGTCCTCCACTACTACGCGCTTCGCAATACTTACGAATAATTTTCTTTTTTGTTTCTTTTTTCTCACATTTCGACGGTCAGCCGCACCTGTTGACACGACAATTTCTGGACGAGGCGACATTGTCGCACGAAATCGTCGCATGCCCGTCTGCAAACAAGACAAAAGTAAAAAAAAAAGAATTAAGCAGTGAGAGTGCGCGAGGCGTGCGAGGTCTCGGTGTATACATATATATATATATATATATATGTGCACAACGATATACATAATGCTTCTAATTACACCCCGCGTGAAAGTGTTGGCGTATCAGTGATTGGTAGAACGGATCACGCACATACGCGGATCCCGGGCCATACAGCTCATTAACCAGATGGCGTAGGGAGGACGCGGTTGAGATTTACCAGGATAGCGCGAGACCATGTTCACCGCATTTCACGGGAAAAAAAACAAAGACGAGTTCACACGTCCACGATGACAATGAACCTGGAAGAAGAAGAAGAAGAAGAAGAAGAAGAAGCACGGGATCACGTCGTCCAGACAGATTCTTCTTTCGACCCATCTTGTCCATCGCCGCAATGTCGCCCTCTCTCTTTCTTTCTAGCCGAACCCTAGACACAGACACGTGATTCCTTAGTCATTCAGATCAGAGTCCCAACATCTTCCGTCGTTCGATCGGCCACCTTCATCTTCATTACTTTTTCTTCTTTTCTTACGTTCCCTTCTGCCTATCGGTGCCCTTGATTCTTTGACCACCCAAAGCGATCCACCAATTATGACATATCTCTGTCCTAGCTTTCGTTTCATTATCTCGATGGAATTTCTGGTTCTAGGCAGGAAATCAATCGATAAATATTGAAGTTTTAATTCATTCGTTTTATAGTTAAGGTTTGAAGCTAATGTGAGAAAGTACGCAAGAAGAAGTCGGAGAAACTTATTAAAGTAGGCTTCATAATACTTATGACTTATGCATAGCAGCAATCTATTTCCACCTCCGTTATCGAATGCTCGAAACAAAAAAAAAGGAAATGGGTTTTATCGTTAATGATAGCTATGGTAACCACGAATTAGTCGACGTGAACTATCTTTGGGATCTAAAGAGGGAAAGAACGAGAGGAAAAAAAGGATGGTTAACCAAAAGGGTAAAACGGTAACGTCGAGTGAAATCGCGTTAATCGCTTGACTCGTTCGTACTTGTCAAATTGAAGGTGGTATGATGTAACCAAAGGAAATTAGTCGGCGTCGGAGAGTTGAACGCACTCGAAGAGTTACGATCGAGCGAGAGCGGTATTATTCGTCTCGACCGGCGCTTCCGCTTTCCTCACCGACCTTGGTCTCAAAGTCCCGTTGTAAACGCCTCGATACACAAAGTATAACGCCACGTTTTACTATGTAAAAAGGACTGGCGGAATGAGATTTATGCACAGCCGAGGTTCCCTCGCAGACACTATGGTCTCATTTTCCGAAACGTTCTAATCCATAGTCAATGATGAAAGTTTGGGTTAAGGTAGATCGGTAAAGACATATATACAAATTTGATGAACCATTTTGCTGCTAGTAACGAAACTTTATTCTCAAGTTTTGAAAAATCTTGTACAGAAAATTAAAAATGTGCATTTACAAATTCGTCGACGTGTCCGAGGATAACGAAGGAGCAATGTGCAAGTTTAAATTTATCACCTTTTTAAACGAGTTTCCCGTGAATTTAGCACGGAACAGGAATCGGTGAATTCGGTTTTCGATTTCGGTCTATCGACATTGCACTTAAGGATAATGCCGGCTTGTTAGACCGTTGTACCAATGTCCAGGAGATGTGTGCACTGCTTATATAAGATGTCGAGAGGCCAAAGAGGAAGAAGGAGAATATTAAACCAAGTCTCGCCCGTATTGCTTACCCAAACGTGACGAAAAATTGTAATGTTAAGACGAGCGAGGGCCACAGTCTCGAGGATATTGGTATTCCTTCTTTAAGATCCACTTAAGCTTCGTCACAATATTTGAGACGTACGGATGTAGGCCATGGTTCTTCTTCGTCGACTTTCCGACACGTCTCCTACTCAAACGTTTGACTCGTCAAACATTTGAGCCCGAGAGGTTCGCCTCCTTGAAAATCGAGTCATCGTAATCGTGTCACTTCAACCCGGTGAATACAGCACGATCCTATTAAAATATTAATAATCAAGGTCCGCCAATACATCGATATAGAAGATTGTTGGCACATTACGCCATCGAGATGATTCGTGACATAGCCACTAGTTACGACCAGTCACATTTGACGTCACGTATTTTTCGGTAACTGCGAACTACACAAATTATTTATTTACTTTCCCAAATGATTTCGTATGCAGATTTTGTATGTTTTTTTCGTAAAGCCATCGATCTCGTATCTAGCGATGTATTTTTTTCCAATCAATTATTCTATCTTTCGTGACAGCTTAAAAAAAACATTTACAAACGAGAATTGTCAATGAAAATTCTTATTATAATTTATATCCTTGAGAGACTAAACAGTCTGCGGTGCATGAAGATGTTAATGACTCGTTCGATAAGAATTGTTTACGATATTCGGTTCGAGTTCTTATGCAGGCAATTTTCGTTGAAGAACTTCTAACGGTCGTTGACGCAGTCCCCCCCTCGAGTAATGGAATTCCCGTGTGCCGGCCACTTGCTAATATGTGGAGATACATCGAGTCCGAGGAATGCGACCTATGCGCAACCATCGTTGGCAGCACTGCCGAAGTCTTTCGAGCTTCACTTCCGAGCTTCGGCCATTTTCTTTCTTTCTTTCTTTCTTTCTTTCTTTCGCGTTTTCCTGTTTTATTTTGTTTTGGGTAATACAGTAGGACGTATCCCTCGCGGGAGATCTGCCCCCGTCAAGACAATGAGCATTCTTCGAATAAACCTCGAAAACAATTAGCCAAAGATTTCCGGAATTCACGGCCCAAGAATTCACGCGGTTGCCAAAAGGGGGACCGTAAGGAAGCATTCGCTAATTTATTCGGTGCTTTCGCGACGTGGTAACATGAGACAGATGTTTATGCAAGTTTTTCGAGACGTTTAACGGGACTTTGTATTGAAGAAACAGATTCACAATGCGACAGTTGGTGATCGAAGCGAGAGAAACTCTAAACGGTCGTTCAAAGGTTCGCATCCGACTTACAGGTGCAACCGACAAAATGGCTGTTAAACATATACACGGAAACAATGCTTATGAAAATAAATTTCAAGAAAAAAAACAAAAAGAACTATCAAGACCTTGACTAAAATCCGTCATTACGTAATGAGGATTTTTGTATCGATGAAAGAAAATTCATGCCATGACGCTAACCTCAAAATTGCGATCGTCAAACGGCCATGACATCTGTGATGACAGCTCTGCCATCGACGAACTGTCTTCGCAAAGAGGAAAAAAAAAGATGGATACGGAAGTAAAAGCGTTTGTCGTAGTGCACGTATTGCTATAAATACGTTGATAATCGAGTTAACGTATACATTGGTACCATCTTAGCCTTTGGACTTGAAGAAGAGGAAGAAATAAGAAGAACGGGAAGACAGTTGGTATCCCCACCGCGGGGCGTGACCTCAGCTCACCGCATCGGCTCAGCCTGCAATGCTTATCTAACCAATATCGGTAGAGTGGAGCAGTAGCAAGAGTACTATAGTGTAACCTGTATATATATATATATATATATATATATATATATATATATCACGCTCCTCTCTCTCTCTCTCTCTCTATATATATATACCTCTATATATATGAAAGAGAGAGAGAGAGAGAGAGAGAGAGAGGTGTATATATATATATATATATATATATGTATATATATACATACACATATATATGTTATAAAAGGACGTGAATGCTCTCTTGTTGAACACGCGAGGTCGCGATTCGACTAGCGTGGGCGACTTTAACGCGGACGCCGACCTGCATCATCGCGTATGCATCTTTCTCGCGGACTAGACATCACGAAGCCCGCGCAAGAAATAGGTACGCATTTTTATTGAAACTCCCCTTTCCATATATAAGCGGCAAAAATGTCGGTGGTATCCCCGGTCGTGGACTACTGGAGCAAAAGGACGTTCTCGGGAGATCGTCTTTCTTTTTTAGTCGTCTGTCAAAATGGCCGAAGGATTCGCGATCGAGCGAAGAGAAAAAATAAATATATCAAGCCCCGTTGACTGAATTTGATCAAGTTTGATCGCAAGTGTACAGGCGGGAGGCAACGAAAAAAAGAAGAATGCAAAAAGTTAATAGAATCGAGAAGAGGCTAGAGGGTGAGCCAAGGACGTACAATCCGAGGCAAATTGCAAGGCGAGGCACCCCAGGAATCAACCAAAACCCTATTCCTGATGTGTATGCCGATAAAATCTCGTTCGTCCGGTCGAAACTCGCCAAAAATCAGCTTCGAGATCCTTCGTTATAATTGGGATTCGCGCCGATCAAGTTGATGCACCCCTTCGGCCCATGCGTCATGCTACACCGCCCAAAAGGCAAATTACTCTCGCTCTCTCCCTCTCTCTCTCTCTCTCTCTCTCCCTCACTCACTCTTGCTCCTTCTACTCTTATAACACTCTTTGCCGGTGGCGTCATTACCATAATTTCAACCTTCGAACCGGTCCAACCATTTTCATCCACTCGCGTCGCTCTTTGCGCGGATCTCCTGTTGCATTTTTTAACATTTCTCACGCATAATCGAAAATCGTCTCTCGTTCGCTGGTATTCGGAACTATCTAACAAAAATATATCGGTTCCGGGTCGTTCGATGAAACGAAGAAAGAAGGTTAAACAAGAAAAAGTAGAACAAAAGACAATTGGAGAAAATAAAGAAAAAAGACAAGGGGCAAATCGAAATAAACCAAGGAGAGCCAATGTCTGGGTGACATTTTGGCCGGTGCTAATGAGACTGCAACGCGGTGCTTTATGCTAATCGGTCTCGCGTGTTGGCGCGAGAATCTTGCTCTAACTATATAGCAACGCTCTCGGGCACCTCATGAATGTTATCGTTCGGCTTCATCATTTTCGTCGTCGGCTTCGGATTGAGTCGTTCTGGCTCTTGCGATGCAGTCACAAGACTCTAACTGCATCAAACCATACGTGTGTATTGCTCTCCAAGATTCTCTCTCTCTCTCTCTCTCACACACACACACGCCATCTTTCTTTCTCTCCGTCGAGAACCAAGTTTACAAACAAAAACTATTCGAACAACGTCGTTTCTTCGAATCGAGAGATTTTCAAGCTGGAGGTGTCCGAAGAGTCCGAAGTGAGAAGTTGGCTCTCTTAGGGTGCTAATGCCTCGATGAATGGACAGTGCCCAATGAAGGGCTGCTTTCATACACTTCCCTAAGTTTATTAACTATATATCCAGTATGATGTACGAGTCTTCACGATGGATTTCAACTGATCCATCGAACCTGAAAAAGAGGTCCGATAAATTAATTAACGTTCGTAAGATTGTTATCTTAATTACGGGTTGGATCCCAACGTTGGAAAAAGATTCATTCACGAATATACCAAAATTACCCAGCAAGTTCGCTTCGAATTAACAAAAACGATCGTTCCCAGCAATCTAAATTATTCATTTAATTCAAACTGTAGGAAACAATTTTCGTTCGAGTCTCGTGTTAAAACTAACCGAAACTACTTACTCCTCGTAGCGCAATCATCTTCCACGATAATATTTGTGAGTAGAAACGTGACGACGAAGATGATGAGCGGGTAAAGAAATATGTTTATATCGCGCAATAACAACGAGTCGTTGAGCTCGATTAGTAACGATTATAGACGATTAAACGGATATGCAATTACCCATTAGTACCGAAGCGTCCTTGCAAGGATGCGCACATCATCAGCGCTTACGCGTGGTGAACCACGATCACGTGGCGACCGCGCGCTCGCTCATGCTGTCGACGCATTCATCGAGCATGAGAGAGAGAGAGAGAGAGAGAAAATAAAAGAAGAAAAAGAGTAAAGAATGGAGGGAACGAATCTTTAAATGTATTTATTCTATCATTTATTTGAAGAATAAAAAGCCCGTGATTGTCGTATATTGGCCTTTGCGACGCGCTTACGATACCATAGAGGGTATTAGCTCTCGATGTACCGTGGTGTGGAAACACGTGTTGTGGACCATTATACATACATGATGCATCGATGTTCAATGACGCTTGGCCAACTAATCGTACACACATGTGCCCATTAATTATTCCCAGATGCGTCTAAGAAACGAATTGAAACCTATGAATTTTTCGGATAAGGCAATTTCAGACGTTATCTCGATGTAATAATGAAAACAGAATTTTATCTGACGTAACTGAGTTTATTGAAAATTGTTTATTCATACGGCGCATCAAGGATAGAGTCAACGAAGATGGACATCTTTTCGTTAAGAACGATGGCGCTCTTTCTCATTACATTGAAATTGTCATGATTTTTATTTTCTTTTCATCTTTTTTATTTAATTGTAAGCTATTGATTATGACTCCGTCGTTCGTATTTATGATCCTCATTCTTTCCTCGACGACAAGAAACACAATTGGTTATTCAATTGCTTAAATGCTTTATTATTTCTGCTTTTTTTTCTTAAATTCAATTCTGCCAGTAAATACGTTTTTTCGCCCTCGATCGAAGGCGGGAGGTATAGAATTCCAGCTGGCGAAGGTCGTTTTTATAAAAATAATAGCGCGTATTGTGCAAAAAGAAGAAGATAAAAAGATTGCGGAACGAATAAACAAACGGAATCACTTTTACGGTAACGAGAGGTGTCCATCTATATTCGTAAATTGACTCTTGTAACCAATGAAATCATCGATAGAAGTTTTTTTACCCCTTATTTCTTTCACCTCGAACCAGGACGATGATTCGATGTCGGATATATTCCAAAATGAAGCGAGCGTCGAGCGAGAGGGGCAGAGATAGGTACAAATAAAACAACAAAAAAAGAGGAACGAAGCTGCTCGTTTATTTGTTTGGTACTCTTGTGAGTTTGGAAATGAAATTGCCTGTGGTCCGTATGTACCAACTGTGTACAAGAGAATGACGACGGGGCAGTGTCAGAGGTCGAGGCAAGTACGAGAATGACGTCGTCGTGTCCTCCTCGAAGCTATAATACGAAGCGTTCGCCAATCGCTCCAAAGTTTCGGCCTTGAAACGTCACCGGGCACGTTTTGCTCATCATCATCGAACGAGAAAAGTTTATCAACGAAATCGAGTTCATAGGTGATGATAGGCCGAGGGAAGGATCTAGGAGAGAGAGCGAGAGAGAAATAAGGAACGAGAAAGGGAGACAAACGAGAGAGAAGGAATGATTTCTTCAAGTATATGGATATTTATTGAGCCTTATCCGATCATTTGTAGCTCGTATATTAGACGTACTATTTATAGACAACGCAACGTCGAGTCTTTCGCAATAATAATGTTCAAGCTCATCTCCGAGGCAACAAACGATAAATGCACATTATTTTAATCAGCGGACGGTAGAGAGGGAGAGAGAGAGAGATGAAAGCTATCATTACTACAAAAGTCACGGCGAGAATAAGAATTTTGCACGAACGATGATGCAGCTGTTAATTGCGTTGATGCGTTAACGCGATTGAATGTATCCGAGTGATGTCAACGATGAAGAGTCGCTTCGTCCTTTTTTCAGCGTTGCGCTTTATTATGGAGTACTCCACGTACCGTTACGTAGAATTGATAAATTTTAAGCCAGCTCTCTCTCTCTCTCTCTCTCTCTCTCTTTCTTTCTCTCGTCTTGCTCAGACGTTAAATGACAGTCCTATTTCGTACCTGGATATAAAAAAATATAAAAGAAAAAGAATGTAAATGTTGATGAAATATAGAAAGAGATGTGTAGTGATCGGTTGGAAAAAGTCTTCCCTTGTAATTCGCTGTTATTTATGGAATATAAAAAGAATTAGCATATTGCCACGTGTTCCACATTGTTTTATTTCTTCGTACGGTTTACTAGAAGCGGGTAACAGGTGAAACGTCGAGAGTGTTGGTTCTTCGACATGTGAGTAAGCGGCCAATGGGTGAACTTTTTTATTGGCTGGAAACTATGGTAGTCATATATATGACGAATGTCGTGTGGTCGAATGCCGTGGAGATTCAATCGACACGGTATTATAATCGTGATATTCGTATTACGCGGCAAATTTCCGGTTTCGTAAAATCGAATTGAAGTCTTTTTGGATGAAAACAAATTTTGTCCTTCGGCAGATGCGGATAGTCGAGATTTACTTTTCTGACTTTGGGAGATCCGGAGGGGGTCAACATTTGTTTTTGTCCAAAAAGACTTTGTAGCACCATTTCCGAATCGGAAATTTCCCGCGTGACATGAATATGATTATATAAAGGGGTTTGGAGCAAAACAAATTTTGGCCTCATCGTCTAGGTATTTTGTGGCAGGTCCCCCCTGTGGGACCTGAAAATCAAGATATTCGGAGCGTCGCCACGGCCACAAAAATTAACCGATCCGGATGATTCTTGGGTCGTTTACTTGTCCTCAGCGAGCTCTTAAAAAAGTTATTCGTGCAATTTTCTGCTGGAGAAACGAGAACGGAGATACGCCATCAGGAAAAGTCGATTTTTCAAGGTTTCGCGAATCCATCAATATTGCGATGTACTGTATTCCGGTGAATTTTAATCCTTTCCTAAGCTCTAAGAACCTATGTCGATCGCAAATTTCTCGAAAAACAAGAAAATCACGATTTCGTTTGCGATTTTTCATTTGACTCATTTCGTAGAGATCGGTAAAAATACGATCGACGATAAAAATATAGTTTACCATTACAGCTCACCAGGCGATTAACTTCCGAGATCCTAGGACGAGTTTGGATTATCGTAATGCTACTGGATACTCGATTCGCGATATAATATAGTTTCGAGGCTCGGAAAAAGAGGCAATCTCGAAGGAGATTGATCGGTAAGCCGGGCACGAGAGGCTCATTGTTCCACACGAGCTCTCTTTCTCTCTATCTTACGAGGTATACGACAATTTCCCGGAAGAACGTAGAACTCACCGGTGAGAGCGGCTACTAGCTCGCTCCTACTATTCGAAGAATCGTCCAAGTTTGCGATAGTTTGCGATGCCCGCGCGCGCCAAGTCGGCGAGCCTCGAAGAGGAGAGAGACGTGAGCAGAGAGCGATCAGGAATGGTCAAGGGCCGACAGGGTGTATACGATAGACGGAGTACGAAAGGTTAGCTACACGAAGAGTAACTCTCGGATGGAGAGCTCCTGGGCATCAGCGAGCATAAAGCAATAAGAGAAAACCTCCGAGCTTTGCGATTGCCAACATGGCGTGGGCGAGATGTCTCTTCCCCTCCCCTTCTCGTGGCCCTTGACTCCTTATACGGTTCAACCGTACGAGCTAAATGCATTCGCATGTATAAATGTTCTCCGCTCGACTAACTAGCCCGGCATAGCTCCAGTTGAAATCCATCCTCCCTCATCCCCCCCCCCTCCACTTTCCTCTTTTCTGTTTTGTTCCCTCCATTTCTTATATGGAAACACAGGCACACACGTATATTGGAGGACTTCGCCCTTCGACGTGTGAAGGGCGAAGAAGGCATCGTGGATGCATTTTTGCTCCACGCAGTTTTTCCAGAGCGTCACTAAAAAATTGTCACCCGCGATCCGCAAATACAAGTTTCAGAAATTAATTTATGAGGCGAGTAACATTTTTTTTAGAAACCTAAAAGCATTTTCTATTTAAAATGTGTTATGTCGAAACAGTTTATATTAAGACTGTATTCGAGTTAGGGAAACGATCGAGACAATGCGCGTCAAAAAAACGAAATTTTCAACGTCGCAATTTCCGCGATCATGACACTTTGACATTCGATTTTTTGTCGCTTGATTATACTTCGAGAAATAGATACAACAATCTTGTACTCGTAGTCTGTTTAAATTCAAGATCAAAAGTCGAAACGTCGAGAAGTTTTGATGTTTTTGTTTTCATATTTTAACTTTGATGTTTTTTAATCCAGCGACACGACTGTCATATCCGGAAACTACTGTAATGGATAAAAACGATCATTTCGATATCCCAAATGAATAAAACTTTGCTATTTCTAAAATCGATTCAGATTTATCGTGAAGGTTTTGGAAAATTTTGAAGTAAGACTTCATAATGTTATTGAGTTAATTCCATTGTCGAATTACCGTGCTTGCGGTGACGTTCGTAGTAAACAAATTAACGA